>JAADVF010000889.1:0-11890 GCA_023334555.1 Elongisporangium undulatum | reverse complement strand
TCGAGTTGAGGGAAGAATAGCTAGTACAGTGACTGAAACACCAGTATTCTACACACAGCTAAGGGACGACTCGTAGTCCACGTCGATGACTGTAGCAGAATAGCTCGGCAAGCTCTTCGACTTCGACAATCTCCACCACTCGGTGGGAGAACTCGATACGCCATTGATATCGACCGCCGTTCTCGATCCAACGAACGACACGTCCGTGACAGTGTTCCTTCGTCGCACGGCGGCCAACGCCAAATGCAAACTCTTTCACGACCTGCCAGCCTTGCGCACTGGCTGGACCACGGAGTAGCACGTCGATGAGACGCGTCACAATGAAGAAGCGAGTGGCCGAGCGGTCAGAGTCGTCCATAAGCGGACCGCGGCTCTTGTACTGCCCACCAGGGCGCTTCTTAATCGGCAACAACGAGAGCTGATCGCTGATGGACAGCTTCTTGAGCAGCGAAAGCGTGGCGATGATGTGGGCACAAATCCATCCCGTCTGGCGGAATACCTTGCAGTCGCACTTGTAGCTCGATCGAATCATTTCAATCTTTACCAACAAATCAAATCAAACCACGGATTGATGAGCACGAACTCAACGGTAAAATCACTCACCTCCTTTGATTGCCACTTTGGTTTGCACTCGAACGTTGGATGATCTGCGCGTATAATGGTAACTCGGTGAAGCGACTGGTACAACAGCTCTGCTTCGGATGCCGGTTTGTTCTTCACCAAGTCACCCATGAGCGAGTCTGTGTACCTATAGAAGCATCGCGAGAATCATCTCAGGCCAGCGACTAGCACACACGCTCGTACCTCTTCACGCGTGTTGCCGTCACGTTCACACCGTTGTCCGAATTGGCGACAGCCTCCGTGTGCTTATCACTGTTGAACACCACCACTTGTGCTGACAACCGAATCACAGCAACTCTCGAGGATGTGACTACTTCTGTGTGGGAAATGGTGGACGAGCTGGCGCTGAAGGACATCACCGTTCTCGCTTCTCGTATTTGGGAGCAAGTGAAAGAGAGATTCTATTCTGACGGATTTAAACAAGGTCCTTCTGAGAAGCAAGTGGTCGCTCACGTATACTACGTTAGAAAAAAGCTCTCCGGCAGCGACGTGTTTGCCAAGGTTGAAATGGCCCCATGGTCTTTAGTTCGTGGTTCCGATTTGCCTTTTTTCCGCTTCCATTCTGTTACGGCATCATCTATTCCTCGGCAGCCACCACGCCGCATCTTTGGCTGGGCGCACCCCACTCTTTTGCACTTGCTTCGTGGCGACAATGACATTTTTGTGGATGGTACATTTCGATGCACCCCACGTGGGTTTGCCCAGTGCATTGTTTTAATGGTCTTTGATAAATTGACCGGTCTCTACCTGCCGGTATTTTATGTTCTTACCAGCGATCGATCTGCGGACGCATACTTTGACGTGTTTCACAACATCTCGCTGGCAACTGATCAGAAAATGAAGCCTGCAAACATTATGTGTGACTTTGAAGTAGGATTAATGAAAATGGCAACGCTTCAATTTGGAAAGGATGTTATTAGGTGTTACTTCCACTTCAAGCAGGCCGTGAGGCGCTATATGAAGAAAATTCACATAAGCGAAATTCAGTGCAAAATCGCGATGCGCAAAGGCCTTTTTGACATGCTTACAGTAGTTGATCCGTCCAAGATCGTGTCTCATGGTATTCCCTGGGTTCGCGATAATATCCGCCGTGAGTGCAAGGCAAATGGAGTAAAGCACTTGACGAAAAAATGGGCCAGATTCTGGTCTTATTTCCATCGTACATGGATCGTTCTTTTTCCTCCATTGAAATGGAATGTATTTGGACTGGACAGACGGCTTGTGGCCAGAACAAATAACCCCCTCGAACGATTTAATAGTGAGTTGAATTCTTCTTTCAAAGGCTCGCACCCATGCATGGAGACATTTATTGGCATCATACACGATATATCATTGAAGAAAGTGGAGAAGCTGAATGATGTGATCAATTGCCGAACGAAAGCGAAAGAAAGAGAGAAAATAAAGCTTCCCGATCACATCACATTTTCTGACGCCCCGTACATAGAGATGGAAGTGAACGCATCAGATGAAGAAGATGAGAGTGATCAGATGGACAATACTACTGGCAATGACTTCAATGATGACCATAATGATGTGATCGAGGCCGATGATTATTTTAGCCACTCAGTCAGTGATGAGCAGGCAGTAGCTAATGACGAAGTCGACAATTCATTTGATTTTGATGGGTATGGTGCAGACACCTACTTAGTGGAGCCCGCTCCAGAAATAATGCCATCCACGCCCGCTATTCAAATGACGTCTCCTGTTATAGAGCCCTCCATCACCGCAGCTATGCGTCCTGTAGTGTTGCGTGCTTCAAAACGTAGCACTCCGAGTGATAGCCATTTGAATCGCCGCCAAACTCGGAGTCAATCCAGAGCGAGTACGATCCAACATGAGGAGGAGCATGAATCGGGTCGTTCTGGTGGTAGGATCCAGCGCAATAAAGACCCAGGATCACGTAGCAAACGTCGCGCTTTGGTGTCGAATCATGTAGCTCCATCGTCAAAGCGCAGACGTACTCCAACGTAAAAAGCGCGTGTACAAGCACACACGAAACAGGCTAGATGTAGGAAGCGGGACGAGCTAGAACCTGATGCATATCAATCCCACTGACTTTTCGTTCATTTGCGCTGCATGGGTTACTTGGTTACGATAGGTTACAATGTGTGGTCCAAATCCGTGGTCTGGGCGTAATGTGGGCCGTTTTATTTTCTACGGGCTGTGCCAGCTTTGATATGGTCGTCTCATTCAGTAGGTTCGCATTCAGAGCTTAGTTAATCGAGGTACTGTACTCTAGTGGGCCATTTAGCCACCTTTTTCGCAATAATCCCCGCAAAACCAGCCTAAATCAGCCAATTAAATGAACTGGATGAAGAAGGATGAAGAATAGAAAGCCTGGCATACATAAAACAACTGCTGAACGTATGTCTGGTACTGCTCATATTGGATCATACATTCACAGATAATTTCGCAAAGTTTCGAAGACTCGCGGCATTTGTGGCCGGGTTCATTCGTTTTGACTAAGTTCATATGCTTAAGAGATAATAGCTGCCAACCAGATCAATTCTGCTCATGCTGATGAAGTCATCAGTTGACTAAGACCATTTTCCACAACTGGAAATACTACCTTAAAGGAGTCAGACTTTCCTAAGCAGTAATAGAATCACCATTGCCCCTATATAAGAATGGAGTCTCCTCAGATACGTTAAAGGAAAGCTGGAGCATTCAACATCCACCACTAGAGCAGCCCAAGTTCATGGTTCGTGAGTCTCATATATCCACAACACGTAATGGATCTCTATAAGGTGCGCTAAAGAGACTGATTTCTGAGTTCTGTATGTCACGGCACGTAGCTTTGGACCAAGTTGGAGGCGCCTCCTATCGCGTACATCTGCATGGTAACGTCATCCCCAACCTCAAGAAAAACCTCAAGAAAAAGTGCACCACAATAGAAAGTTGGAAAGTTAGCACCAAGTCGTGATTCATTTCGATTTTTGCATCGCTAAAAAACAAGCAAGAACAACTACAAGCTTCACAACTCATCGCTCACGATTGGTAAAGTCCTTCTCTTTCCAGATGATGCCCAAGATGTCCCCGCGGTCATTTCAGCAGCTTACGCTGCTATCGCTGATCCGTCGGCTACTATGCCAAGGGCAATGCTTCTGTTGCCCCCTCAAGGCGAAACAGTGTCACGGTAACACCGCGGCCCCGGCGTACAAATCGCCCCATGCTGCGTCGCATGCCCCTGGCCCACCGGCTAAATCTCATAGCATGAGATCGTACGGAGCAACCGCCCACGCGATCGATCGCTCAGCACAGTCGTACAAGCAGTTTCTCTTTTTACTTCATATTGCATACATAAGTGGGCACGAGCCTTTCGATGATAAAGGCCGCTCGGCCTCTAATGATCAGTCTTCATTTCTCCAGAAGCCTCCGATATCTCTCTCTCGACCCACGTTGCGCAGAGCACGTGACAAACAGTGAGTATACTTGCGCACGTTCCTTGGGTTCGCACTGTCATAGGTAGCGAGTTTAAAGACGGCGCTCCGGGGAGCTCATGCGCCGAGCATCAACCGGTATTGCAAATGGCACATATGTGTATTGCCAAGTGGTGTCATACAATCACGTGGCCCGCATGGAGAGCGTGTATGCAATCGCATGTCTGTCAAAGAAATCGCACCCCTGTGACCTTCGCCGTTTCTAGCAGCTCGATTCGTGCCCACAAAATCACTCGTGGCAAGCTGGATGATCACCATCACGCAATTCTTGACCAAGTCATGGGTGAGAATGGATAGGCTGCGTCTCGTTCAAATTCGCGCATCCTTCGTGGCATCGTTCCGGTGAGTGGTCAGCCCAAAACTAACGATTCCTTTGTATGCAGAGACAAACAAACTGGTTACAACTCAGTGGTGAGCGTGCACCATGCAATTGAATACGTCCACTACATCGATGGCGATCGTCACATTCCACCGTCAATCTGCGCTCATGTTGGTCCAACATTCAACGCGGACCCCGACTCAAATTCTATTTGAAGACCAAACCCCTATGACCGACCAAGACGCTGAAGACGAAGCCCAAGGTGCGAGTGAAGGTGACTCATTAGAAGCGCTGATATATGCAATTCAGCCACCTCAACGGGCTTTGACGGTGCCCAACGTAGTCTCCAGCACCGGCTGATCGCTCCATAGCCACGTATTGAACGCGATCGCGATCATCCCGATCTCCTGCGCTACTACTTGACTCAGAGCCAGACCCAAAGCACCATATATCACCCGGCTTTAGAGGACGTCTCTTGAAGCCCACGCGGGGTGCGACTAAGCAGCCCCAGTGTAACGGGGTTACAGTTAAAGGTTATGTTACGAACAGATAACCCGTAGTCACTCCGAAGTGGTGCACCTCAAGCTCTCTTATAGAGAGGAGCCACTGTACGGTAGGTACTAGTTAAAGTACCACCATGGCCTATTGCGTAGTAAGCATATTCTAACTAAGTGTACCAAAGGTTGGGTACACAGGAACCTCCATAGCCCCCGCAGAAATCAGGGTATCACATTAGAAGGGGTATGTAGTTAGGTAGGATAAATCCAGTAGGAGCCAGTCTAAGTGCGAATAGGCTAAATATAGTCTTAAATCTACTTCCTCTGTAGTAAGTCGCGCCAAGGACTAGCGCGACCAGAAGCTTTAGTTTCATGCACCACTGCGCGTCGTGCTGTGTGACCCCCGTCACACCCAGTGTTCTCATAGACGTGAACGACGCGCCTGAGCTCTCGCCCCAGAAGCAATTATGGTGACCTTTGCGCGTGCAACAAGCTGTCAACCGTATCATTTCATCACCCAAACACACAGGTAAGACCCCAATTGAACTGATGGACGCCATGATCTCGTCAAGAGCCACCTAATTTATGCCTCATCCCGTAATCCCGAGCCGCGTGTACGACGTTTAGCTCAGCATGAGAGGTCTATTGATTATGCATTTTGATCGGTTTGACTTTACGGCGCGGCGCAGATGGTATCCTAACAACCAAGCCTACCTCAGCACCTTCGGGCCCGCCGTCGATCCCCCAAGAGCATGTCGGCCGAATAGCCTTAACAATCTAGCCAAATGTCTCAGCGTGCTCCATGTGTTCCTCGATGAGGTCATGGCTACCCACGCACGCCGCCTTTTCGTGCAGCCAAGGAATTTTTCGAAGACATTCGCGACTACAGTCAATGGAGTAGCACCGACATCGAAACGCCCACCTTTTGGTTCGACGAAGTCCTTGAAGATTTCCGCCGCACCTTGGAAAACGATGTTCGGCATGGCTCCCAATCTCGCACCGCGACAATATATCAATTCTTATTCCAAGACCTGAACGCCAAGTCGGTTGTACCCGATCCAATCGGAGCGAATCGCACTACTGAATGCTCCAGCAGCCACCGTTCAACGGCACCAACACCTGCAGACTACCCAACGACAAACCAGCCACCGGCAACAGACAAATGAAGATGATGACGACAACAAGAATCCCACTTGTGGATCCGATGATTGAAGGCCGCGTTATTCACGGCATATCACCATCAGTATCGCAATCTATTAATGGTCGGTCCTCGAAAGTAGAGCTCCCACCACTTAACTTCGAGCCTGTCCGGCGACTCACCGAGCAGATCGAGCTGCTCGCTCAACAATATCCGGACCTGACGCGACGCATGATAAAAGACGGCGTTAAACGAGTCTATTGTCATATCCTAGTGGCAGCCATGCTCGCACATTTCTTTGCAGGTTCGTTCTTGAAAAGCACACGTGGGAGACGTGGCTCCAAGTCCTTGAACTCGGATGGGACACAACGACAATAACTTCGGGCAGGAGCCGAATCGGTTCGTCGAGTGTGGTGAACTGGAGATACAGATTCACGTGCTCGTGTCTGACCTCGCGAGCTCAATGAATATCACAGCGGACCAAGGCTCGCGCGCTTGGAACAGGCAAAACCTCGATCAATGAACCAACGATAAAAATCTTCGACATCCAATGGTGTTCGCTCGCAGATACATCACGCCGACAGTATATCAGCACGTGACATGAATGAATCGCATTTCGCACGCGGCACGGATTCTCCATCTGGCTCCCAGCCGAAGACATCACCCAGCAATCACAACAGCTCAATATGATTGCTATTTGCCACTGGCACGCGAGCAACACAGCAGCTCCTCTTCGATTTGAAACCACATGAAGCAAGCTCAGCCATATCAGATGGTGTTATTTTCTCATTGCTGGATTCCGACCACGGCTCCTCCCTCAAAACCAACTCACCTTCAACGGCATGCATTGCGTCAGCCAAACACGGCGGCAGCGAGGTGCCGTCACGATTGAAATGCTTAAAGCGATAGCAAACGCACTCGTCCTTACCATTGCCCTCCACCGCGTCATTTGTGGGGCTGCGGTTGTGGGCTAGATATGCAGCGCATTGCTTGTCCCCACGTGACGAAGGGCACTGGAAATATTCATTTTCCATTTGCTCTGGGTATCCTACTCACGAAATATAAGTTCTTTGGCGGCCCACAGGCCCCAGCTGGAAGCAATCATTCGAAGGCAAAACTGAACATTTTGACAACATAGAGGCATGATTGGTGAAAATTACCTTGGACGAACAACTCATCACACCAGGCGCATTCGTATTCGTTAATTGGCTTTCAAATGTATAATTGCTCCTTACCCTGCGCTCTGAAATGCATCCAGATAAACCCTGAAAACAGTTTGTCAGCCTTGGTAAGTAACGATACATCCGCGCTTTCCAGAAATCATTTTCTGGCTAAAACAGCGCTTATGATTCTGATATTCATGCCGTCTCGCTCCTTGAGGCAAGATCCTCCTCCACCGGCAAAACCCAACCATATTTGAGCTCAGAATCGTCAGAAATTCACGATTATAACTCGCTGGCCGTAATCACATCATCCATCCGTACTCATCCAGCGAGCAGCTCAATATTCGCTACTTATGTTTTCCCATGGTCTGGGCCCTTTGCAGGTCAGCATAAGCACAGCTCACTCGACTACTTGTCTTGAGACCCACACATTGATATTTTCGCTAGATTACACAATAGTGAGAATTTTGGAATGCTTTCGCTGCTTGTAGTTACTGCTACGGTCTTGGCCTTGCCAGCTTAAGTAGCCTATCCCTAGACACCGAGACGGATCAACGATTTTTATCTCACGTAGTTGGTGATGAGATCAAAGACAACGGCGTTGGTTTGGCAACAAAACCTGCGTCTGCTGCCTGGAAATTCGATCGTGAAACTTAATCTCCCGCTGTATTCGATATACACTGGCGTTCCTGCTCTGCAGACCTCCTGCTCGTCAATCTTAGTGGCGAAATAATTGTCCCGTATCGTAGGGCTCACAAAAAAAAGGCCTCAGATCTTAATCGTAGCGACTCTCTGTGTCCCGCATCGTTGAGCACCCGTATTCATCGGCAGCGTCTCAGATCAGCGTCCCGACGGCCGTACACTTCGATCTCACACCCTACCTACATACGCACGTGTCGTTAAACGTCCAATCAGAATTCTTAATAGTAAGAACCTGTGGAGTCACCAGGCGTGTAGACGTCACCTAAGCCGCCTTCACCAGTTTCGTTGGCCGCCGATGAGGTGGGGATCGCGGGTAGATCGACCGAGGATACTTCAACTCGTCGATACCGGGTGTCTTCCTTGCTGGGATCATGAATCCCAGACCACAAGCGCGCACGGACGAAGAATCTGTCTTTCGTGGACGCCTTAAAGCTCACAAAGAGCTCTTGCGCTGGTGAATTTTGTCACCGAGCGCTCCTTTCCTTGAAATGAGGCGGGAGAACCAACTCGACCGACCTCGCCTTGGTCGTTTAACGTGCCTTACGTTCGGGGTACGGGTCTTGGGGGGTGAGCTATCGCAAAGGCCAGCAGTCACTTTGCTCTCGAAGACGAAGGGACACTTGTGCAGAAGAGCGCAAATCGATAACTATATAATCAATTAAACCTTCCTATATATACTTCTGCTTGCCCATACAAACCTCTAGATACTTCTTTTACCTTCATGAAACTCCCTCGCGCGCCCCGTGTAGTGGTCGCTTCTTCGTAGACCGTTCGGCTGCTCGGCTTCCTCGAAAGATCTCCCCGGATTCAGGGCCTTTTCAAACCCTGCCCCGTCTTTGTACCGAACAGGAATGAACCGGTACGCATCACGGTGGACCGGCATAAACTATCACTCTTTTATGGATACCGGCACGGCACCGGTATACCGATACGCGGTATGTCACTCAGCCGCGGTGTTACTGCCAGACCGGCTCGACCCAGACCGGTCCTAGGGCATTGACTGGGCCAGTCCTGAACCACACGGACTTCCTGACCGGCCCACGTCTGAACCCCGTGATTGGCTGAAAATCCGCCACTCATTTTACCACACCTGGTCTGTTCTCCCTGCTCTCACTCGGGTGCCGGCTGGAACTCACCCCTGCCGCTGTTCACTCTCTGCAATCGCTCGGACTCTCGTTCTGCTTTCGACTGCTTCGACGTAATCACTGGCTGCTGCACAACCCTATGGCGCATAGGGCTGCTGACTGGACTAATCGTACACATACTCGGCACTTGCTTAAATCGGAACAGGACGGACACATGCTGCACTCGACGCCGTAAGTCTTACATAGCTTACTTTAGCTCGCCTTGCGTTCTGGACTGCAAAAAGGAAACGGTTTGTGCTCCACACTGCCACAAGGGAACTGAGACCCATGGCCCTCTTGGGAGTGGCCAGGGCTCACGGGTACGACTGCCTTCCATGTTCTTCCTGATTGCGTTGCTGCATTTCCTCCTTTTGTACGTAATGTTGCTCATGTTGCGCGCGACGACATACGCGCAACTCAGAGTTGGGCAACTGCAACTTGGAGTCGTTGTGTTGCTTCCATAGTTGCTTATATCGGCGATGGGATCGCGGACGCTGTTGCTGGTACGGACGAGCCCACTCCTGTCGTGCGGCTCGCCACTGATTTGTTGACACACAGCCACGACTGAGCAGGATTCAAGAGTAAGTTTTAATTGGTCAAATATATCAAATGGGCAGAATTAGCATATGATATGAAAAAAAGATACATGTATATGTTTGTTAGTCCATTCAGATCGGAACGCTTCTGATAAAGCTCTGGAAGCATGGTATGACATGGTGTGTATGGGCCGACCCCCTTGGATGGGCATTGCGGATCGATACAACTATGGACAACTAGATCGCGCCAGCACCTCTTCGTTTGTGGACTTTACCAGTTGCAAGCTCTTGATTAGCCTTCCTCCTTTGCAAGGCAATGCCTATACGGACGAGACTATGAATGGCGTCGCGTCGGCCTTTTGCCGCCTTGGGCTTCGCTTGCACGCTGACTGTAGTTTCGTGCAGAGGCGGGAAAATACAATGACAATTTTTATTCGGCCTTCTGGATCCCAATAATGAATGACGGAATGTGAGCAGCCGCAATAATCAATAACTCCATAATATCCCCAATATTCGGGGGTCTGGTGACGGTACAGTTGTGTGGGAACGACCCTACCACGTGATTTCACAGGGTTCAAGCCCCAGCACCGCGCGATAGTGGGATCCATCGAGGGTTCCGGTGTGGGGTCATTTTGCAACAATCAAATGAGCTGGCAACGGCATTAGGTGGATCGCAAAGGACGGTGATTTTGCTAAATAGGAAAATTACAAAAAACAGTTTTAGACCAAAGAATATTTTTAAAATCCCTTTTTGTCATTCTAGTGCTACCCCGAGTTCTACTCCTCCCTGTTCATTGTAGCCGATGAACAATGCATAGCACCACAGCTCTCTCTCGGTTTGCGCGGAGGAAACCCAGCATTTCGAAGTTCGCTGGAACCATGCTCGCGCGTTGAGGGATCAGCACAAGCTTGCACTGGGAGAAAAGGCGTTCATAGCGGTTGCTCGTTGGCGGAATCATCTGCACCAGAGCATAGTAGCTTGCCGTCACCGCCGTCCGCGCCCTCTTTGCCTGACGTAAAGCGTCCACAGCGAAGTTGGCCGTTGTCTTGGAGGGCTGAGCAGGGTTGGCGAGCTCGAACGGCGCCATGCCCTCTTTCTCGCCAGCCAAGAGTGGACGATCGCGCTGCATTTCACCACGGCGCTCTTGAACGCCGGTGAGTGGACGATGCGGGCCGTTGCCTTCAGTTGATTCGCCGCGTCCCGGATGGCAGCGTAGCGCTGCAGCATCTGGAATGTCGAAGACCATCGCGTTGCGTTGGCCTTCAACGGCATCAGCGGCGTAAGACGAGCGAGCGCAGCACTGTTGTTGGGGAGGCGCAGCTGGACGGAGAGAGCCTGCACCTGATCAACGATCTCTTGGTAGGCCTCAATGACGCGGGCCATCGCCAAATTAAAGCGATGGCTGGCGCAGCCGACGAGAGGAACGGACAAACGTGTCGCGATCGCTTGGTTCGTGGCGCAGTTGTCACTCACGATAAACAACAACATGCTGCGGTGCTTGTCGTAGACGGATAGTACATTGTCGATCATCTCGATGTGCGCGTCCGCCGTTTGGCGGTGCTCAGCCGGAGAGATCGCCAGAAGCGGCTGCTTTAGCACATCGACACCGCTCTCGTCCTTGACTGTGTACGTGGCGTAGATTGCGACAAAGTGGGTCGTCCCACTCAACCAGCCGTCGCATATGATGCCTAACTTGTCACTCATGGTGTTGGAGATCGCATCGCCGACCTTGACAGCAACATGACGCATGTAGCCGACAAGGGTCTTGGCGGAGACGGGTGAGACGCGAAGCATGCCTCGCGTGAGCGGGTCATCGACCTCGGAGACTGGAAGGTTCCGAGCTACGATCCACTTCGCGGGCTTGCACAGGTCCATGATGCCCTGGTCGTAGAAACCTTGGCCATCAAGTGTAGTCGTCAGACTCTGCTGGTGCGCCGTCCACTGCTCGAGGTAGCCGGGGTGCTTCGCAGCGAGATGGCTGAGAAGGTTGGTGTAGCCCGTATGCGCCGCCTGCTTGCGCTGGACGTCGCACTGCTTGCACTGGTAGTTGCCGTCACCGAGGTCGGTGTCGAAGAACGCACACACGCCGCGAGACGACAATGGGACGAGATGACAAAAGAGGGAGTGAGAACTGAGCAGAGCTGCAGGTTGCTTGCTCGGACTATCGAGCGTCGACACCACCAGATTTGTTTTCAGCGCTCCCAGCCAAGCTACATGTTTACGGCACAATCGTCTTGACGATTCTATACTCGGCACAGGCATGATGTTTTTGTATTTACGGATAATAATTGGGTCAATGACCAATTTTACGGATCTCGCAGAAAAACAATAATCAGTTATTAAATCAAT
>JAADVF010000888.1:0-11913 GCA_023334555.1 Elongisporangium undulatum | reverse complement strand
GCCATCCACCACTGGATCACATTCACAAAGCCTCTGGCACAAGCTTGCTCGAGATTGAACATAAATCTTGCCTCTCGGAAGCTGGGCTTGATGTCTGGGTGTTCATGTGGCGCAAGGCGGCCTAGCAGATGCACCAGTCCCTTGAGCGTCGCGTCCTCCAGAGTCCAGAGAGGCGACTCGTTCGCAAAGTCGTCGATGGCGCGCACGACATGGGGAAGCACGTCCAGTTGTGGCTGCGTGCGGCGTACCATGGCCACGCAGGTCAAAAACGGGAGAAATGACGCGCTGGGGTCCATACTTGCTGGCTGGCACGTTGCTAAAAACTTGTCCCTGTGTTTGCTATAATTCAGTGAGGTGCACGTTATACTGGTTCGTGTGGCACACGAGCAAAAAGGAGACGTAGGTAGAACCCTTTAATAAGGGTATATGGTTGTAGAAACAAATACCCTTATACAACGAATATGGATACACGAGAGTGTTTAGCTACAGTACTGCGACGACGTGATCGCTGTCTTTGTCGCCTGGCTTCAGCTGCTGGAGTCGGTACCAAAATGAGAAAATTGGGCCGGATTCTGTGGTCTGCCGCCTGAGCAAATCGATCGCTCAAAGAGAGAGACAAGATGACGGAGAAAAGCGACCTGTATGCCCAGAAATGCCGAAATTTGTATGCAAACTCGCAATCATTCAATTTAATCAGGCATGACTGTCCACTCGCAGTCGATTGACGCCGAGCCAGCGCTTTCCCTCTGGGTTGGAGATCAAGCGCAAGGACAGAACAATAAGAGCAACGCATCAAATCTACGTCGTCTTGCTGAGGAAAGTGATCGTATCATCGTATCACCTGAGGGCTAAGCATCATTTACTGATATCAATTTTACTGAGCATTGTTGGATTATGTGGCGACAGTACAAGCACCATCCACTAACAGAGTGCTGAGTCGATGGAGATATAAAGTAGTGAGTATACCACAACAAATCTTCTAAATTCCGCTTGTGGATCTCCAAACAAATTCAAAATCAAAACATTGACGTTGCCATTTACAGTATTAAAATGTGTTCAGTTATCAAATGAACACGGTATTGCGATGTTCATATCCACGCAAGAATATTTCAACAGCCACTCCACAACCGCGAACTGACTCGTTCTTGCTATCCCTCGAACTATCAGATCGTCATAGTAAACCGCGCAGTACGATGTTAGGAATTTGACACTTGCTACATGTCCATCTTGTGCGGATGAAACTAGAACAGAAAACAGGTGTTCTCGAGCCACCATGCCATGATCGACAAGCCATTTCATGACATGAATATGACCGCCTCTTGCAGCATTATCGATAGCACTGATACTGCATTCCACAACGCGACGGTCATGCAAGTACTCAATAATATCCAGTCGTCCGATATCAGCAGCATACTCGATGGCTCGGCCAGACCAGCCTTCCGATCGATTTTCACACAGCCATTTCACGGTCTCGAAATATTCTCCGCGAACTGCATGATCAATAGCCTGGACGGTACAACCTTCAGATCGATTCTCATGAAGCCATTTGAGTGTATCAAAATGGCCTCGTCCAGCAGCACTATCCATGACGTTCAGTCTGCAACCTTCCGACCTGTTTTCATGCAACCACTGCACCACATTGAGATGGCCGTTTGCAATGGCACGATTCATGGCTTCTTTGGTGCATCCTTCGCTGCGATTTTCATGCAGCCAAACCACCACATCCAGGTGATTCATTGCAGCAGCTCCATCCATTGCGGCGGTAGTACAACCATCATTCTTTCGATTGAGATGCAGCCATTGCAGTACTGGAAGATTGCCCACCATTGCAGCTAGATCCATAGCCTCTGTGACCTTTCGTAGAATATATCGAGATGCAGTGCACTGTTTGTCATCGCTTGATGCTTTTTCCTGCTTCTTCAAAAGTTCTTCATGAACATTATTCTGTCGAATCGAGTACAAAAACGCCAGTGTAGATAGTGTCGCTTCAAGAGAAGACTTGTCTGGATTCGCTTTGATGGCATTGTGGATGGAGTTATCGATCCACGCAGCTTGACGCTCCTTTTGCTTCCACTTGTAATCGCTTGAGACCCATTTGATCAATTCCAGATCACAAGGTGCTTCCCACGGATCATTAAAGTGTTTCTTCGGGTAGTTCACGTGCAGCCACCTGGCCATATCGGCATGACCTCGGCTGATAGCGTAGCCCAGTGCTTCATTGGAGCATCGCTCCCGACGATTACGGTGAATCCAGAGTAGCATTTCCATATTTCCAGCGCGTGACAAGCGATCAAGGACGCGTTCCATCCCCACGAGC
Organism: Elongisporangium undulatum; assembly: GCA_023334555.1. NCBI lineage: Eukaryota > Oomycota > Peronosporomycetes > Pythiales > Pythiaceae > Elongisporangium > Elongisporangium undulatum. Next base: position 9,596 of record JAADVF010000888.1, on the reverse strand, counting down.
TCGTATTTGCGTCGCTGCTGAGGCTGTTCGTGTGCCCACTGAATAAACTCAAAATCCGATAGAGAGTCCACTCCGATGATCATGCGAGCGTTCATGACGTGCTCTGAGATCCAATAGACGACTTCGGGTAGGTAGCAAATCCACTTCACCCTCCATTCTCGATGGCGCTTTGGTAGCTTGCCCTGCTCAAACAGCCACTGGAGCACTTCAGCTCGCATGGCGTCTGGGCGAAGCGCGGCGTCCACTACCCAGTCATCTTCATGATCAGGCAAATACTTTGTCATCCACCAATTCAGGACATCTAGGCTGGCACTGCTGGCCGCACGCTCCACTGCATGCTTGAAGCGGTTGTCGCGGAAGATTTTGCTGACGCCAGCCCACTCCTGCGCCAGCAAGCGGTCCAGTAGACGCAAAAGACCGCGATCAGACGCGGTCTCGAGCGTCCATTTGGGGGAGATGATACCGGCAAACGCATCGATCAAGGACGCCACATGAGGCAATGCGGTGGCCGCAGCATTGCCTTTGCAGACAAGAGCGACGGCCGTTAGCGATAGCGCTGTGTGCTGCTGGGGGAATGCTGACCGCGCTGCGGACGCGGATCCCTCTCGCTTTATCCTCTTGGACATCATTCGTGAGTGGCGGCGCAGTGTAAACCCGTACTTTAGAGGGGCTTCACTGTAGTGGACATTTATACTGGCGTATGTGTAACTTAGTGTGAGCCACACTATCTAACTGAATTTCGCCATGGCCAGCGTTTTCCCACGCTTGAACAGCACCAGATAACGCGAATTCCACACTTTCAACCTTACAACGGTCTTGTTGCTCCTGTGCAGGCGCCCATTTCACGAATTCAAGGTCGGACTTTGATATCAAACGTCCTTGAGCTGCTCCACCATCCAATACGCTGATTCGACACTGGAACAAGTGAGCTGCTCCGTCAATCATGGATCATCCAGAGGCAATTTGCCCTCTTGACACAGCCATCGCAGTACCTCGGGTTGACGTGAGGTAAAGGTCCTTTCCACGACAAGAGCCTCCGTCCCAGGCAGGTATTTGCGCATCCTCCAGCTCAGCACCGGCAGATACTTGGCGCTAATAGCTCTCTCGACGCCGTGCGTGAATCGAGCCAAGCAAAAAGGCAGCACTCAGGTCAGGATACTCGACACTGCAGCGCTGTCTCTGAAGACGGCAAAGAGGTACGTCAGCAAGGGGGTGAGTGGCACTTGCGACTGCTGCAGATTGCCTGAAGATGCCGTGGCAACTCTCGGTTGTCTTTCTTCACGCTTGGATCTCTTTGCCCGTGGACTCGCGAATCGCTTGTCGTCTGGAAGGGGATTTTAGATGCAGGTTATGTGTCGCACGCTAAAGCAATGCATATGCACTACAGTGAAATTTCTCTGAAGTACGTACCAACTGGCAGATCCAAACCCAACCGTCTTGTCTTGTGTGGCTGGGGCCACTTTTCGTTTTTCCTTGGCACTTCAACATGGCAGCCTGCCAGCCATTGAACTTGGAAGGGACGGTGATTTTCCCATCGCAACCACCATCGAGCTATCACTGTCGCTTGACCTGCGTGGATGATCAGCTGAACGTCTGGCTTGAAGATCGGAGCACCAAGAAGCAATGGTAAGTCCACGGTGACCTCCTTGCAATAACAGACGCGTCATATATAGTCTTGGCGGTGCTTTGTAGGGAGTCCGGGAAGCAGAACAAGAGCGACTTCGTTCAAAAGGATGGCGACATCCCCCAAACGTCAACCGCAGACTACGCACTGGTAAGTCACTCCAATGTCAGCTCCAATGAGAGCATGATATTGAAACTGGGTCCATGCAGTGCTTTCAGGAATGCATGGCTACTGGGAAAAGCCATGATGATCCAGGTGGAGGTCCTCTATGCGATATCTATCCTTTGAAAGGCGACAAATGGACAGTGGAATTTACTCTCAAGCTCGAAGTCTTCCAGTCAGCTTGGAAGTCCAAGTACCGACTCGTTTTGAATTCAGTTCCACTGGAGAAAGTGGATATTGTGGTATCCACCCTTCGTGATATACAGGAAGCCATCGACGCAATTCGAAACGATGTCTGCCAATTGAAAGCAGACATTGTCAACACTCAAGAGCGCATTGATTCCGTGTCAGACGACATTGATGCGAGGGTGTCGATTGTCGAGAATCGACGGTGTAACTACTGACATGCTGTTTCTTCGTTGGAGTATATATGTTTGTCAGGGAATCATTTAATGAAAGGAGATTTGTGCGTGCGCAGACATCAAACATCCGTTCATGTCAGATCGCGAGTTTACGTCATACAGCACATCCAAACCCAGTGCATGCGTTCGATTAACGTGTTTAGTTTTGGTTGCTTTCCTATCATTTACCAGTCGAAAAGAGAGTCGAAAAGAGAGTGGTCACATTAAAATAGGTAAACGTGTCTCAAGTCCCTCGAAAGACTAACTGGCGCATCCAAAATCAACCGCCTTGTGTCGTGTGTGTGGCTTGGAGCACTTTCGATTTTGCCGTGAACATGGCAACCAGCCAGCGATTGAGATACGAAGGGTCGGTCAGATTCCCATCGGAGCCATCGTCAAGCTTTCGTTATCGCTTGACCTGCGCGGATGACCAGTTAAACATTTGGCTTGAAGACCGGAGCACCAAGAAGCAATGGTAAGAACTATTATTTGAGCGAAGTGACAGGTCATGAGCTTATGTTGGTGATGATTTACAGGGAATCTGGAAAGCTAAGTACGAAGGACTTCGTTCCGACGGATGGAATCATCCCGCAAGCTTCAACTACAGATTACGCACTGGTACGTCAGCTTCGTCATCACATATATGCATGGGCGCTCAGCTCTGTGCCTCTGTAGTGCTTTCGAGATTGCATGAGCAATGCAAGCACTGATGACCAAAACGGAGAGACCCAAGAATCACAGTGTGATTTGCATCCGTTGAAAGACGAAAAGTGGGACTTGGAGTTTGTGCTCAAGCTCAAGGTGTTCAAGTCGGTTTGGACTCCCAAGTACCGCTTCATTTTGAACCCAGTTCCGTTGGAGCAAGTCGACATCTTGGCCTCGAAAGTGCGCGATCTGGAAGAACAAATCAACAGCATCCGACGTCAGCCAGTTTATTTTGAGGTTACGGCCAAAGGACATCCCGGAACGAACCGCAATATTGTTTGGAATGGGTTCAATAGTGATTTCTTCAAGTTTGAGGCTTCCGGAGAGATCGAGTTTTTGGTCTCTGGCCTCTACTTGGTTCATGCGATCGTCCACTGCATCAACTCGAACAACTCTGTGGTTTATTCACTGATGAAAGGCACGAAGTGTGTGAAATCATGCGTTGATTCAAGCGCCACCAATAATTACAATGGGACTGTGATGGTTATGGCGTCTCCGCTCACGCACACAATCATGATGACGAAGGGCGACAAGTTGAGCATCATCTTTGGCGGGAACGGAAGTGTGCGGGATGACAGCTACATGATGGCGTTTCTGCTTTGCGAAGCAGATAGCCGCTAAAATGTGGTTTTCCCATGCTTTCGCGCATCTGAAGTAGGGCCACAAGATCTTTGCATGAACTTGGAAGAAACAGTTCCATTGGAGTGCCAACCTTTGGCAGAGGAGAACAATGTAGCTTTACTGTGACCCGTTTTAACATGAATGTTTGCGGTAGCATTGCTGTCGTAGCCTTTCATCTTCCTAATTGTCGGTCACTGTCCGTGGTAAATCTAGAATTGAGCAGCTTAGTCAAGTCGAATAAGAAGCGTGGATGCTCTCCACAGCAGATCTAAGCACCCACCTTCCACCCCCAGACTAACAAGGTCATCACCTCTGCAACAGTTGTGGTATTTACTTGCAGACAGGCGTACCAATACAGGGAGAATGGAGAGATCACAGTGGATCTGCCAGGGACAGAGCCAAAGTGTTAATATCGGATGTCAATGCGTACGCTAGAGCGTGATCCTTGCCTAGACGCAGGTCGACACGCATTGCGCAGCTTCAAGGCAGAAGAAGCCCACGCTCTAAACAGAGCGTACTCCACTGAAGCACTCTATACAGTCCAACCCAAATCATGTATGTACAGTACTCGAATCCTTGAAGATGCGAGTTTGCACATCTTGCCTTTTTAATCTCCCCACATGGAACGAAAGAACTCTGTAGCGCTTTCCACTGGCCGAAACAATAGCTCCACTTTGGTCATAGCGGAGCCATTGCAGCTCATCAATTGGCGTCAGCGCAGTGTCGATGGATGAACCTCCAGGCGAATGCACTGTCATCCATCACGCGACTATGGTTTCTACAACCAGCAACATGCTGTTGTCGTGTTGTGACATCGATCGTCTCATCGTATCACACTGGTGAGCGCAACCAACAACACTGAGTCATCCGCGTCACTACATCTGATCGCGAACACGTCAGTGAATTGTACTGTAAACCCCACACTATAGTGTATCCAGATGTGTATCAGACTTCATCAAATGATCACCAATAAGGTCGATCCCGCTGTGTAATGGTCCATTACACAGCGGGGAGCCATTACTAATGGGACGCCCACAAGTCCCCACGGACGTCAGGTGTTAAAAAGGGGTCAGAACCGGCCCGACTCATCGCGCCCTTCGTTCTTTGAACTGAACACATGCGTTACGTTCAGAACGGTCTCTTTGTTACTGCCGCATTTGCAATCTGGAAGCCTCCAGCACAGCAACTCTCAAGCCAGAATGACCGCGTCCGAGCAGCAGGAGGTCCCGCCGACTGGTGAGCTCGTGATCGAAGCTGCGATCCGCGAGGGCGACCTGGAGCTGCTGCACGTGTGGCTGACCAAGCCTAACATCCCTGGTAAGGACACGCTGGTGGCCATGATCCACGGCTATGCGGTCGATTACAAGCGGCTGGATGTACTCCAATGGGGTCTCGTTCACCGCAAGTTGCACGCACGTGGCCCGCAGACGATCAAGGCCTGGCTGAACGAGCATAGTCATATCAAAGCGGCCATGAGCAAGGTCACGCGAATGACTGCCGCCATGGACCTGGCTGCGGCCGCTGGATACTATGAAGCGCTGCAATGGGCGCACTCCAAACTGCCGGATCGCTGTTCTCCTGTAGCTCTGGCCAATGCGGTCACCAATGGCCACGAGCGTCTAGCGGATTGGCTATACGAGAACTACGCTCCGGGCTACTTTGAGCCTCCGGCCGATGGATGCAGCAACTTGTTCACAGCCGAATGGTTCCTGAACACGTATGAATGGAACGACGCCACAGCCAAGCTCACATGGATCAACCAAAGCATCGACTATGCGGCGCACCACAACCTGCTGGACGTAGTCAAGTGCCTGTACAAGGCTCACCCCAGTGCGAACCCAAGCCGAGCTCTCGACGCAGCGGCAGCGCAAGGCCACTTCACGATGGTACGGCGGCTCCATTACAATCAAGCGACAGCGACGACGGAAGCCATGGATAATGCTGCGGCGAACGGCCACTTCGAGATCGTGCAGTGGCTGCATGTGAACCGAGCGGAAGGCTGTACAACAAAGGCGATGGATCGAGCTGCGGCCGCGGATAACATGCGCCTTGTTCAGTGGTTGTACAACAATCGAAGCGAAGGATGTACGTCCGATGCTGTTGATGCCGCTGCTGGTAATGGCAACTTAGAAATGGTGCAGTGGCTGCTTGAGCATACCAAGTACGACTGCTGCACGGCCAAGGGCATCGGCGAGGCCAGCAGCAGCGGCCAGATCGAAGTTCTCACTTGGCTGAATACCAACGCGCAGAGCGTCGGCGCTTTGCCGATGGTTATCGCCAATGTCTCTCGTGTGGCCCAAGTGATCTCAGCTGGCTGGTCCAAATAATGGGTTTACCACCTCACCCCAACTCACTCCAAGTGAGTACTTTTAACTCCTAGATATAAGCAAAATGCAAACGAAATAGATTCATTTACCATATTACGCAACACTTCTCAGTCCATAACCGTGCAAAAGCATCACAATTAAACATCAGTAAATTCATGGCTTCGTCAGAGTCCCAGACAAGACCAGAGGAATCTTCAGAGCAGTCACCACTAACGTCTTCGTCACTGCTCATGCTATCGCCATCATCATTATCACAGTCACATCGTCCAAAAATCATTGTCTTGGCGCAACAGAAACCTTGGCAGAGAAATTCGATGAGATCGCCAGCTTGAACAGGCTCGCGATAAAGCTGCACCACATTCCGAAAGCATGCGTCCGGCAAGATAGCGAAACTATCTCTGTGGTCGTTAGACCGATAGTTTGGGCCTCGGACTCGCCCCAGAACCAAATACCGCGTTTGGTACCACGTATAATCACGGTAAAACTGGAGCGCAATGTATTCAATTTCATCAGGAACGTCTTCTAACTCAAACCCCTTGTCATCATGAACTACCAGAAATGCCACCAGATGAACAAGAATTGGTTTCGTCTTTTCGATTGTCTTGATCAATGTCGTCCATTTCTTCTTGATTGCCAAACTGACAAGCTTCGCAGTCTGTTTTCTGATGATAAGCCCGTTCCAATTGCTATGCAGCTCATTGACATAGAAAATCAGGGAATCGGCTCCTGAAAATCAATCGCATTCAAGCAGATCGTGGCCACAGCGAGACTTAAAGATCTCTACGAGCTCTTCCTCGGTATTTTCATTCGTGAAAGAATCCCAGATTTCGTCTCGCTCCTTCAGCGATAGTTCGCAGACTTGATGGTGCACGTAGGCAACCACACATCATTCGTCTGTTAAACAGGCGAGAGAGAGAACGCCGTGCGCCCGTGTCGATCTGCTTGGACCAATCATATTCATCAGGCCAGAATTTCTCTTTGAGAACCAGCCGGTGGCAGCCAGTAAGATAAAATGTGTTAACCCTTATGCATTGAAATATATGATCTTGTGGACCAAGTGGACACCCCGCTTTTATTAAAAATTGAACGTTTCTGTGTGGACATCGAATCGGATCTTCATGCTCATGGAAAGCTTCAAGCTCTCGTTGATTACATCGGCGAGCAGAGATTCTGGTCCACAGACCAGCACAGCCACATTGGATTTGCCGAATTTCTGAGCTTGTTCACCCATGGAGCGTAGTGTGTGGGCGATATCCGGTCGAGCGTTGTAGTGCATGCAGTGTTTGAGCATCTGATCCACGGGGTTTTCCAGATCGGCTTCACCGGAGGTCAAGTAGATCTCAGTCTCAAAGACATTCTCCGATTGCTGGTCTGCCATCAGCAGCAAATCTGGCAAGTAGGATGCCACTGCGTCTGCTTGCGCCAAGTTGACAATTTTCTGGCTCAGCATGGCCTCGATCATGTCACGATCGCGAACGGACCAGACGAACTTGACCTTTTGGAGCTCAACACGGTCCTCTTGGTGCATCTGGTAATGTATTCGGTTCACAATGGATTGTATTGGGGTGACACCGATGCCGCCACTGATTAGGAGCACGTGGGAGTAGGTGTTGAAGCTCTCAATATCGATCGAAACAGCGCCGTACGGTCCATCCACGAGCATTTCAAATGGCGATGCCTCCTCGAACGTTTGCTTAAAGAGTACATTGGTCCAGTCACCCAACACCTTGATATGGAATGTCACGAATGGCTCATGTGGGGCCGAGGAGATTGTGAACGGATGCCACTGCAACTGGGACAGTGACGGCACGCAGAGGAAGGCGTATTGGCCGGCTTCATACGTGAAGTTGTCGCCCGTATCAGCACGTACGCGAGGGAACTGGATGCGCACGATGTTACCAGGGAACTTCTTGACTGAGACCTGGTGGGCCGCAATCACGCCATTGCTGCTGCTCTTGTACTTCGATGGCCGGTAGTAAACGCGGAAGACCATATCGAAAAGCCACGGAACAAAGCCGAGGAGAACGATCGCAGCGCTGTGGATGATCGCAAACACCATGATGAGGATAAACAGGATCCAGTGCGAGCGCATGAAGAGCTCGAAGAAGCGGCGGCGCACAAAACTCAGTGAGGAGACGAAAAGCAGCACCATGAGTCCAAAGAAGACGGTGCCCGTGAGCACCATGGAGTCTTCGTCGTCCTCTGCTTGCGTGTCCGCTAGATAAGCCAGTCCGTGAAGCGCTGAGAGCAGGATAGTCACGATCGAAAAGAATTTGTGGTACAGTAGAGCACGCTCGAAGGGGATACCGGTGAGCGTGAGCAGCACAGAGTTGTTGCGCACCGCGAGTGCGAACACGACTATGAGCGTGTAGGTCGGCAGTGATCCTGTGCCCGATACGTCCTTGTTCTGAGCTCCGATCGCGTTCACAATGAGGTAAGTGATAGCAATCGGTAACGTGATGCAGAGATCGCCGACTTTCAGGTCCAGGGCGGAGGTGAGCCATGGCACCGGACGCGCGAAGAAGCTGGAGGACAAGCGCCAGCGCAAAGTAACCCAAGATCGATACAAAGTGCGCAACTTGGAGTTTTGAGGGCCAGCAGCATCGCCACGAGCGAGCACTGGAGTGGCCAGAGGCGCAGTGTACGATGCCTTTGGCGTCTCAGGCTCTTCTCTTCTTTGGTGCGTGGTCATTCTCGGAATGCAGAGGCAGTAGATTGGGTCGGTTGCGCTGCAAATTGAGGAATGAGTCTCCGTGACCAAGCTTTGTTTGTTGGCTTCCTTCTGGAGCGTGCGGAGCAGTGAGTCGGTGTTGATTACGCAGTTTTCGGTTGGCCTCAACGATTGCGGTCGGCTGGATTATGTCGCGATTGGTATCGAGATGATGAAACCGAATCGATTAATTACATAGCATTTCATCGATAGATGTTGTCTCCGCTTCGGCTACGGAGTTTTACCTGCAATGGCTAAATGGCCGCTCGCTACATACGAGACCTGGATTTTCAGCTCTGCCGTGTCGTTTTCCCATCAGTCATGATACAGCAATGGTAATCGCATCTTTGGTTCACCAGCCCATCCCAATTGCACCAAGCCACACATGAATGGGTTAGCCGCGCGAAAACAGAGTCAGTTGAAGTGCGTAAGCAGCAGCACTTCAACAGACGACTATGGACCTCTGGTAGTCACAACCCCAGTTCTTAGATGCCTCACTGAAGGTTTTTTATAAGGTCATAGCAATGAAGCCAGTGGCTTAGAACGTGTGACACTTGTTACCACGACCGGGATGGAGTTCATGTTCTCTGCGGCATTTTTATTCTGGATTTTTTATCTTCAGATCGCAAATCTTCAATGATAAGTGATTAAAATGAATATCAATTTCCTCTGTCATGCGCAAACGGAGGAACCTCATGGAAAGCAATCGATGGCATCCACATCGCTTGGACGTAACCATCTGATAAAGCCGCAGCATGTTTTACATCCATCAATGGCACGAAACCAACGCTTGCTTGTGAACGCTCAGTATCTCAGCGACTCCAATAATAACAAATGCACGGATACGAAAGCTGTCGAGATCGAAGCTATCGATGAGCACGCACAATATGGCCGCAGCTACCAACGGCATTGTAATATTACTAAACTGAGAGTGAATTTGCACGGATCAAATCAAATGCATGCTATTTCTCTTATCCAATAATAAAATAACATCTGCAATTTTGATGAACTGTGGCACAACAATAGCCATTGCAGAGGAGTATCTT
>JAADVF010000887.1:0-11914 GCA_023334555.1 Elongisporangium undulatum | reverse complement strand
CCTCGACCTTGTCGCCATCATGCAGTTTGTCTGCGGATTTGTGGTTGTCGTCGTCGCTGGTGTCGCGTCCGCTGACCTTGGCTGCGCCGGAGCCGGCCTTCAAGCGGATGAGGTCTCTATTGACGCCATTTTCTCTTTCACCGTTATCGTAATCGATGTCGTACGTGCCGTTTTGACGGCAGCGTGATATCACGCCTGTGAAGAACCTTGTCTTGCCTTTGTACTGAGCATCAACCTTCTCCCCCTCTACAAATGTGCGCTTCTGGTCACTGTAGTCTGCTCTTTGTAAAGCCTTGGAATTGATCAAGTCGGTTTCAGCGGCACTTGCGCCTTTCGTGTCATCATGCGAACGCTCTCTCTGATTACTTTTTGCGCGTCGATCTGGATTCGGATTCGTCGACCGAATCAAGTCAACAGCCACACCGGATTCCTTCTCGCCGTCGTCGTAGTAAATGTCGTACGTGCCGTTTAAACGACAGCGAGCGATCACACCGGGGAAAAACTTGCGCCCGCCCCTGTATCGCGCTTCAATCTTGTCACTCTCCATGAATTTCTGCACAGACTTGCAGTTATCGTCGCCGGAGTCGTCTTTCATGTGTTTTTTTTTACAAGAGCCACCCTTCAAGCGAATAAACTCAGCAGCCACACCAGTCTCCTTCTCACCGTCGTCGTAGTAAATATCGTACGTGCCGTTTAAACGACAGCGAGCGATCACACCGGGGAAAAACTTGTGCCCGCTCCTATATCGTGCTTCGATTTTGCCACCCTCGCGAAATTTCTTCAAACTATCGTCACTTGAGTCATCGCTCATACTTCTCTTCTGAGCGGAGCGAGCCATAGGGCGACTGGACTTGCTCGCACTTCTTGTTGCGACGCTACGGCTGCGAGTTGGCATCTCTCCTTCCTTCGCGCTCGTGATGTAGAAATGCAGCTCCTTGATCGCGGCCGCTTGAGAGAGAACGAGAGCCTGAAGGCTATCGAGTCGATCCTCCAGCTCAGCTGAAATGGCGCGGCTTCTGTTTGAAGACGTAGGATCATAGCGAATACCGTCGTCCAGAGGCTTGAGTCGATCGTTCGATTGCGCGTTGGAAGGCGCTAGGGAGAGGGACAAACTGTTGAAGATGGTGAGCGGACGGATTTTACTTCCCGTTTTGCTGCTCCAAAACGTGGATTTCTCAACGAATTTCACATCGTCGGGGCCTGAAATCAGTTGTTTAAATTGCTTTTCTCGCTTGCTGGGGGAGAAGCCACGGTCGATGCGCAGAATGATCTCGGCGCTGTGGAGATTGAACTGCTCCTCAGCCTGCTCTCTGATTAGATCGTAGGACGTGGTCATCATGGCGATCAGCGCATTCAGCAGCATGATGACCACACAAACCAGATAGACCAGCAGCAGAAAGTTGGCGAAAACCCATTTCCACCCAGTCGCGGCATCGAACGGATCGTACGTGAGATTGCCAAACAGCATGAGCAGCACAGTGAATAGTGTATTCACGAAGGTCGTGTATCCGTCCGCATCGCTCAGGATCAAATGCAGGCCACCACTGATACCGAATAGAAAGACCGAGTAGAGAATGAAGAAATGGCGAAGGTCTCGCATCATGCGCTTCATGGTCGTGATCAGCAGGCCCGTTTCTCTGAAGATGCGGAGATATTGCGGAAGATTGGCCCACAGTAACACAATTATGAGCGCGAGTATGCCATGACGCGTTGGGCTTGACCATTCGCGAAGGCACTCGATAGGGATGAAGGCGAGAACAAGGCCGTAGGTAACCAGGTTGAGCCAATTCCAGAAGGATCGAAAGTATTTCCCGCCAGCGAACTCTCTGCGCTCGACAAAGAAAACCAGGTACAGACAACACAGCCATGCGAGCACTCGGAAAGCCAGAACAGTATAGTCGCGCGAGCTCTTGAGCTCGATCCAATCAAGAGTTGTGCCGGAACAGATCGTGGCGTAGTAGGAAAGCAGCAACCCCACGTAGGCGCCCACTTCTTGTGAGAAATCCCACTTGACATGTCTCCACTTGACCAGAATGATGTGCGAAAAGATCCTGTGGCCCAGAACGTTCCTGTTGGTCACAAATTCTACTGCGATCGACAGCGCTGAAGCATCCACTTCCTGGTTTGGATACCCATAGATCGAGGACAGGTCAAAGAACTCCACGTTGTCCGTTCCAGCAACATCAAACGCAAACTTGTCGAGGTACAGACCTCCGACAGCAGGCACTGACTTCATAATATCGCGAAACAGATCGTGGTCCCATCGCAGACGTCGCGCTCGTGGTTGATCCAAGAGCCAGGTCACTAACTTGACATCGGCCGAGTGAATGGAGAAGTGCAACGGCGTCTGGCCTTGGCTGTTGCTGGCGTCCAGCGTTGCGCCGCGCTGCAGCAGGAAATCGCACTTGGATTTACTTCCGTTTTGAGCGGCGATGTGCAGCGCAGTCTCGCCGAGCGAACTCTCAGCGTTGATAGGGACGCCGGCACCCAGCAGATACTGCAGCAGCTCAAGGGAATAGGCACCATCGCAAAAGTAGTGCAGAAGCGTCCAATGGGTTTCCTTGCACCGAGTGAATACGACGTGCTGCTTGGAGAGCACGTAGATAGGTCGATTACTCGCACTACACACCGAAATCGGACGCGCAAATGAGCATCAACAAGGCAGCGACAGCAAGGAGCAAGTCGTACCAGATTTTGTCTAGAACTCGGTCCACGCCTTTCGAAGACAGGTCCTCCCAATCTATTTCGTCCTCCATGTTCTGCGCGCGTGTGGCGAGCCTAAGGCATCAGCGATTGCTCAGCGTCTTGCCTCTTCACGCAAAAATCGTAACCACCAGATAACTGTCCAACCAAAACCAATCACCACATTCAGCCATTGAATTGCTGCGAGCTGGACAATGGGCTCAATAGAAACACTTCCATGTAGCACTGCGGCTTTTGCGACATCAAATTTCCATTTCACCCATTTAAAATACATATTGACTCTGATTTCGACCAGCCATCAATAACACAGCTTTTTCCCACCACACGCGCTGCTCGATCTTGTTGGCCGACGTAATGTTGATCTCCACAGTGTACCAAGCGATAGTATACAGCGTCGATGAAGCTCAACGCCACCACTACCGAGGTGTACTGTATTGGTAAGTCAGCTAAAATATTTTCTCGCTGTCCAATCGATTGAGCTTTTCGATCACCTCCACACGAAATGCTTGTTGCTGCTTCTGAATCTCGATGATACTAGCCGAGATCGCCTGCATCTCGTTTCTTAGGCTTGCGTGAAGCTCTGTGATGGACGACTGCAGCGCACAAACTTGCTTTGTAGTCTCTTCGTTGGCGGATCACCGAGGCGATCTTCCAATTCATCTGATAGATCTTTCTTGCTCTCAACTGCACTCAAATGGAAGCTAAAATGAATGCCGTCGTCAAGATCCTTGGACGCATAGCTTGTACTCTCGCTCGAGTCCGTACTGAGGACAGGCAGAGAGCTGGGGACAGGCACATTCTCAAATGGCTGGATTTTATTTCCCATCATTTTCCATTAGCCTTCGCTGATTGGCATCGCAACTCTCTTTTTGAGCATCAGTCCGCAAAATTTCCATTTAGCATCGTCATTTCCTGGTTGACGACAATTGAAACCAACTGTTTGAATATTCGTCTTCGCACACTGGGGGGAAGAGAGCACTCAATGCGCAGAATTGTCTCGGATCTATGGAGCCAGAATTGCTCGACTACCCCTTTTCGGATCGCTCAGAATCAAGTACATACTGCCGCTGACACTGAGCAGGAATGCTGCATAGAGCACCGCAAACTGGCGAATGTCCTGGATCATGCGCCTCATCGTGGTGATAACCAGACCGGTTTCTATAAAGATTCGCAAGTACTGAGGCGCATTGGCCCAATTCAGTGCAATGACGAGAGCAAGGATGCCTTGGCGCGTGGAACTGGAATAGCTATGAATGCATTTGATCGGAATGGACGCAAGAACGACGCCATAGATGACAATATTAAGCCAAATCCGGATCGAGCGGAAGTATTTTCCACCGGCGAACTCTCTGCGCTCCACATACATGATCAAGTCCCGTGCACTCGTGAGGCCAGTCCAATCGATGGTGGTTTCAGAGACAATCAGGCCGTAGTAGACCAGCAGCAACCCTGAATAGGCCATCATTTCCTTACGCAAGATCCATCTGACCTGCTTCCATTTGATCCAGATGACGTATTGCATGACTGGGTGGGTCAGCACGCTCTTGTTCACCACCAATTCCACTGCGATCGACAGCGCTGTTGCGTCAATCCTCTGAACGGGCTCGCCGTATATCGAGCGTACGTCAAAGAAATCAAAGGTGGTTGTGCCGCTGATATTGATCGCAAACTTGTTCAGGTACGCCCAAGCTGCTTCAGGCCAATGCTGCACATGATCTGGGGAAACAGCGTCGCATCCCATTCAAGACGGCTGGATCTCGATTGATCTAGCAGCCAGGGAAGCATCTTGGCATTGGCGGAGCGAACGGAGTAGTGGTACGGTGTTTCGTGGAGCATTTCATGGGCGCTGTACTTCTATCGCACGCAGCGAGATGCAGCGCTGTCTCGCCCTCTTTGGTTTTAGCATCAACCGGAACTCCAGTATCAAGCACGCGCAAGATCAGCGCATCGGAGCATGTTTTGATGCTGGAAAGCCAATGCAGAAGCGTTCCATGGTTGCTAGCGCACCGAACGAGTGGGTTCTTCATCCTGGAGATACCGTCGTGGGGATGTGCGCTGTTGGAGGTAAATGAAGTAAGCCATTAGAATGAATGTGACACCAACAATGGCCTTGAATGATCCGTTCGTACCGGACTCTGCTCGCGACAGTGGAGAACAGATCGTCGTCAAACACGTCACTCAAGTCATTATTATTGGGCTCATTATCATCGGGATCATTATCATCAGGACTTCCATACATACTCAACAGGCGTTGGGCCATGAGCGCACAGAGACCTGGGGAAGAGTCTCAGCGAAACCAGCGACATAACCGACCGAAGAATCGCCCAGTTCAAGTCGCCTTCGTAGTATTCACTATCAGCAGCCGATTCAAACTGAAAATAAAACAGGCATAATTCATGGCAGCACGCTTGGTTCAGAATACTAACGTCAGAAGCTAAGGATCTGTTCGGTTCTGGCCTCCTATAGCCCAGACGATTCTGCGCATTGAACGCCCTCTCACTCCGGCCATGTAAGAAAGAATACCTCAACTGCTAGTCTCAAATGCGTGCGGCATCATGATGCACACAGATCATCGAGCAAATAACTAGTGTCGGCATTGAGGATTCGCTCACTTGGCCATTTGTGTGCACCATCAATGGCGTGTTCGCACTCTTTTTCAAGCTTCGTCGGTTTCGTGTTTCAAAGACTCTTCCGCACCTTCCTGAGGTCTCAGGCTCTGCCTTGCTGCGCCCAATCGGGATGGATCAAGAGTTTGAGGGAATAAGCTGGATCGACTTATCATGGGGAGCGTTTGACAGGATTGCACGCAGGGTCCGGTACGCTGTGTTTCTTGTGCTCGTGATCCCAATTGCGCTCACTCTAATGATTGGTCTTCGTGGTGCAGCGACAGCGCTCGCCCTATCGATGCAATCTCCAAGCTGGAGACACCCTTCATTCGGCGCACTGTTGACAAATGGACGCTTCTACACTGGTTTTGCAACGATATTTGCTCCAATGAGTTGTTATCACGTCTAATTGAAGCTGGGATCCCCATCGATGCGAGAACTAGAGCCGGCGAGACCGTGCTGCATCTGGCGGCGAAGTTTGGAAGTAAATCCAAGTGCAATTTCCTTCTGTCACGAGGCGCAGACCTGGACGCCAAGAATGATGATAATGAGACACCGCTGCACTACTCGGCCTCTTCCAAGGATGCCAAGCTGGTGGCGTGGCTTTTAGATCAGCCACGGCCAGAGCGATTTGAGTGGGACCCTGCATTGTTCCGCAACATTATGCAATTGGTTCCTGAAGCCGGCTGCCTGTATCTCGATCAATTCGCCTTCGACATTGCAGGCACTGACAACGTAGAGTTCTTTGACTTGCGCTTGATCTACGGACATCCGAGCCAGAATATTGACGACACGGCTCTGGCGATCGCAGTCGAGTTTGTGGCAAACAAGAACGTGCTGGGCCACCGCATCATTTCCCATATCATCTGGATCAAGTGGAAGCAAGTCAAGTGGGTTTTCTCGCGCGAAATGGCAGCCTATACGGGGTTACTACTCTCCTACTACGCCACAATCGTCTCTGAAACGACTCTGGATTGGATCGAGCTGCAGAGCGCGCGGGATTTCAGCGTGTTGATGTTCCGAGTCCTCGCGTGGTTGTGTTGTTTGTATCTGGTCATCTTTGTTGAGCGCAGGGAATTCGCTGGCGGGAAATACTTCCGATCGATCTGGAATTGGCTCAACATGATAACCTACGGCCTTGTTCTTGCCTATATTCCTATCGAGTGTCTTCGCGAATGGTCGACCTCGACACGCCACGGACTACTCGCTCTCATCGTGGTGTTGCTGTGGGCCAATCTTCCTCAGTATCTGCGGATCTTCAGAGAGACCGGTCTGTTGATCGCTACCATGAAGCGCATGGTGCACGACCTGCGCCATTTCTTTGTATTGTATTCGGTCTTTCTGTTCGGCATCAGTGGCGGGATTCATTTGATCCTGAGCGATGCGGACGGGTACAAGACGTTTGTAGACACGATCATCAGCGTGCTGCTCATGCTGTTTGGCAATCTCACGTACGATCCGTACCAGGCTGCGACTGGATGGAAGTGGTTCTTTTCCAATCTGCTGCTACTGAGCTATCTCGTCTGCGCCGTCATCATGCTGCTGAATCTGCTGATCGCCATGATGACCACGTCCTACGATCTGATCAGGGAGCAAACGGAAGAGCAGTTCAACCTCCACAGTGCTGAGACCATTCTGCGCATCGATCGATCGTTCTCTGTCAGTATGCGCGAGAAGCAGTTCAAGCAGTTAGTTTCCGATTTCGACGACCAGAATCCCAACGATAATTCCAGTCTCCTCAGTCGAATCTTGGGTAAAAGCAAGATCCAGCCGCTGGATGAAGTCGCCAATGCCATGTCGCCTTCTCGAATGGCTCCCAACACGAAAGCCAAGCGCCGGCTCAAGCCCTTGGATGATGGGATCCGCTTTGATCGGACGTCTACAAACAAAAGCCGTGCGATACCAGCCGAAATGGAGGCCCGTTTCGATAGTCTCCAAGCACTCGCTCTGTCACAGGCCACTGCAAGCGAAGAGACTTCGAAGCAGATCGGTGCTTTGAATGATACCATAGTGGAGCTTCACACCTGCATCACAAGCTTGAAAAAGGAGGTAGCGATGCTAAGTGGTCGGGGATCTGCAAACAATATTACAAGTGACACTCAGAATCAAGAGCAAGCCTCTGACCCATCGGAAGTCGAGAGTCTCGCCAGTGATGAGGAGCAAGAGTTGCGAGGTGGATCGTTCATACGCACTTGGCCGCCCACGCCAACTGGATCTTCGTGCGTTGAATCGGAGTCAGAGACTTTGTAGTAATTTCATAGAACAAGCAAACGAGTTTGAAGTGAACGATCTTTTTCTCTTTTATAGGAAGCGAAATGCCTCGGCAATGACACGCACAGGTCAAAAAGAAGACCTTCAGACGGCTCGCGTCTTGAGCCAAGTGGCCACGGCATCGCGATCCCGGTGGAAGCCGACGCTCTTGAGTCGCACGCTTTCGAGCGCTCCTTCCAGTCGGCGTTGGTAGCCTCCCGTGTTCTTATCGGCCATGAACGCCTCAACCTCAACGGCGCGGGACTCGCTTTGGAAGTTGCCGACCACAGGACACACCAGTCGACCAAACATCATGCCGGAAAACTTCTTGGACAACGTGTCGTAGTTGTCCTGCAGGTACTGCCACGTGATCTCGGCCCCCATTCGGTCGCTTGCGAGGCTGTTGAACACCATAGACAGATCTTGCTGGCGCACCTTGGCAAGCGCCCATTCGATCACCTGCAGCTTGGTGCGAGCGAGTGGCACTTGGCCGACGGCCATCAGCACATCCTCTTTCTCTTCACCAAAGTCACTGCGCTCATAAAGTTCCATGAGTTGAGTCGCGTGGGTTTCATCACCGTGTGTGGCCTGGATACGGAACACCACACCACGCAGATCTGCCGAGACGGCGTTGGTGTCGCCAGCCATGTAGGCCTGGAAGCGGTGCTTGGCCTCTTGGATCACGGCGTGATCGCCGCCAAAGCCCAAACGCGAGATCACGACCTTGCGGAACTCGCCCTGGTTCGTGCCTTCCTCGGCAGCGCCGGCAAGTGACTCCCAGCCCAAACGCTGCATGACGTGCGAAAACAACGTGCGGATGTAGTGCTGAAGCTCCGGGTAGAAGGCTTCTTCGTGGAACAGCGTCGAGTAGTAGGCGAGCTTGACCGAAATTTCCTTCCAGCACAAGAATTCGGGCTCATTGATGTACGCAGACGTGAAATCAAGGGCCTGCGGCACGTCCAGGACGCCCGCGCGTGCGAGAGCAAAGATATTGTTGAGCAAACTCACTCGGTCCACGACGCCAAAGGTCAGATCCTGCACGGGCGAGTGCAGGCGCTTCCATAGAGCTGGCGGGTAGTTCACGAGGAAGAAGCTTGCCTGGTTCGGGTTCAGCTTGATCCAACCAGTGGGCGACGGGAGTTGGATCTGCTGGTTGACCTCCTGAGGCGCGCCCAGAGGCGTCTTGCTGTCAGTGGTCGAGTTCGTGCGCGCGTTCCAGATGCCAACGCGCTTGATCTCCTTGGGGCTCTCAGACGAAAGCAGCGTAAGCGGCACATCCCAGAGCGAAGCGTCGTTCTCCTTGTTCAGGGTCTTGTCAGCAAAGAATCGTTCCTGCACGAGCTCGTAGGCACCGTCGGACTTCTCCTGCACAGTCAGCAGCGGGAAGCCCATCTGCTCCGTCCACGATCCAGCCATGGACGTGATGCTCTGGCCCGAGGCCTCCTCCAGCGCGAACCACAGATCTTCAGTCTTGGTGTTCTTGTAGCTGAACTTGACCAGGTAGTTGTGCACACCACGGTAGAACACGTCCTGGCCTAGGTACTCGCAGAGCATGCGCACGACACTGGCACCCTTGTGGTACGAGATAACGTCAAAGATATCGTCCACCTCTTGCGGATGGTGCACGACGACTTCGATCGGGTGCGACGTCAGCATCGAGTCCTTGACGAGCGCCGAGCCCATGTGCACCTGCTGCACGAACAGCTCCCAGATGCGCCACTCGGGGAAGATGGCGTTCACGGCCTCGAACTCCATGAACTGCGCGAAGCCTTCGTTGAGCCAGAGACCGGTCCACCAGTCCATGGTCACTAGGTTGCCAAACCACTGGTGCGACAGCTCGTGGCACACCGTGCGCGCAGCTTCGATCTTGACCTCGTGGCTGCTCTTCTGGGCATCGACGAGCAGGTACGTCTCCGTGTAGGTCACGAGGCCCCAGTTTTCCATGGCGCCCAGGAAGTCCGGGATCGCTACCATGTCCAGCTTCTTAAGCGGGTACGGGATGCCGAAGCGGTCCGTGAAGAACGACAGCGCCTTGACCGCGACGTCCAGCGAGAACCGGCCGCGTTCGCTCTGGCCGGGCGCCGTGTACACGTTCACGATCACGCCCTCCTTGCTCACGTCCGTGCGCTGGTCGAACTCGCCCACGACCATGGCCACGAGGTAGGTCGACATGATGGGTGTCTCGGCGAACTTCCACACCTTCTCCATGGGGTCGTCCTTGCGCGTGAGCTTGCGCAGGTGCGCGTTCTTCTTGGGCCGCAGCTGGGTCTGCACCACGTGCGTGTTGGAGAGCGCCATGAGCTCCGGCTCGGTCACGATCGAGATCTCGTACTTGGCCTTGATGGCCGGCTCATCCCAGCACACGAACGCGCGGCGCGCGTCGCAGGCCTCGAACTGCGTGACCGCGCACACGCGCTTCTCCTGCGCCAGGTCGTACTCCGTGCGGTAGAAGCCGCGCAGCTGGTCATTCAAGAAGCCGTGGAACTGCAGCTTGAGCGTGACCAGCGCGCCCACGGGCAGCGCTTCCTCGAACGTGAAGCTCACGGACTCGTCGCTGGCCGTGTACTGAATCTGCTGGCATTCGAGCGTCTTGGTCTCGTCCTGCGCCACGTAGGACGCCGAGACGTTGAACACGTGCAGCTCAACCGCATGGCACGTGACCGTGCGCGTGGCCTCCGCGACCGTGAGTTCAATGCGCTCGGCGCCTTCGAAGCGGTAGTTCATGAGATCCACGACCTCATAGTCAATGTAGTACTAGGAACAGTGCAACCAGAGCCGTGTCAACATTGAATTCGGTATGAGAGGATGCAGCGAGAGTCAGGGAACACGAGGGGCCGTGGGCGACTTACTTTCTGCGGCGTTACGCTCGTGGGCAGCCGCGCAAACTCCTGCTTGGTCGTCGTCTTGGTCTCGCACATGCTGTCCGATTCCGATCTGCAGCGGTGCAAAAAGGCCCATCAGGTCACGCGTTACAGTGGGCTCGCTTAATACAAGGCCTGATTGCACAAATCCAAAATGCCCACGCAGCGCATCCTTTCCTCTTTATACTAGGTACCCGCTGTCGACGAGGGTTAATCGAATGCCCTTTAAAGCAATAGAACTTCGTACACACATCATGTGCGTCAACCCTCTATCGGTTAGGTAAATCAGCGCCCAGAAGGAACGAATTTCTGAGAACGGTTGTAGACGGACAATCGAGAAAGGGGAGCCGTGTCAGCCAATCAAATCGCGGCTCGTGCGTTCGTTGACGTGCCATTTATGGGTGTGGGCCCATTACCAACTCCTCACGAGTGGACTGCACGCGAATCTGCCCATCGGCCGCGGCCTCCAGCGCTTCGGGGGCTCCGTCGCTGCACTCCGGACCAGCTAGGCGGCCGGCTGCTGCTGCTTGTGCGTCTGGCGAGCCTCCAGCATGCGCACGAGCCCCACCAGCAGCGAATTCGTGGGCGTGGGCACGCCGTGCGCCTCACCGCGAGCCACGATCTGGCCGTTGATGGCCTCGACTTCGGTGCTGCAACATAGAGAGAGTGGTAAGGATGCGCTTTGGGTGAGCACCGTTGAACCAGCAGCCAGCCAGCAGCGAACAGATGGGCGTACCGGGATCCGTTGCGTAGATCGGCAACCATGGAGCAGAAGTTGCCGCCGTGGTTGATCGCGACTTGAAGCACTTCGGCCACAAGCTCCTGCAAGCGGCAAAGGTCAGAACGTCCGTCTGTCAATACATGAACATGATGCTGTGAGGCGGCAGAGCGTAGCGCACGAACCTCTTCGGTGCAGTTGAGTGGAACCTCGTCCAATTGGGCGACGGCGAACGCCTCGCGCACGACTGCGCGCACTGAGCGGCGGCTCCATTCACACGCACCGACGACCTGAATGACGAAGGACATGGCGTCAGTCTGCGCTGAGTTCTGGCGGCTTTGAGCCCCTCTTACGGCGCTGCGTACCTCGTTTGGTGCATTTAAAATAGCTGCAACAGGGTTGATGGACGCATTCACGATCAGCTTTTTCCAGAGAATGGCCTGCATCTCGTTGGAAGGAAGCGCTTGGCACTGGAGACCTGCACAAGGATCCATTCCGTCAGCATTCGAGTCACGCTTCGCTGCTATATTCACCACCGGATCATCGAGCGTACCTGCTGCTCTCAGAACTTCTTGCAGGCGCTCCATCTTGCGCTGCTGCGCGTTGTTTGCACTGGCACGGCCCAGCGGCGCCACATACGTCATGGCACTCTCGACATCACTCACGAGCACATTTCCGGTGGAAAGCACGCGGCCGCCCACAAACGTCACACCATGCGCGAACTGCCAGTTCAGAGCGCTGGACTGGTTTTCGAGGCCTGCTGGGAGCTGTCCGAT
>JAADVF010000886.1:0-11946 GCA_023334555.1 Elongisporangium undulatum | reverse complement strand
GATGGCTGCGACTGGCCTTGGTTGAGCCGCGAGTGTAACGTCTTGCATCTGAGAGCTGGAGGAGCCCATGGGACTGTGCACACAAGACTTCGGTTGCGTGGTCTGAGCGGAATATCGGAATGACCACTTCAAGATGCTGAATACGCAGAGACCTTTGAGAATGCATATCCTGAACAAACCATTGGAATAGGCTTGATTAGGTATACTCGTTTTATGTGTTATATATTGATTCTAAACATTATATCATTCCAAAATATGATAAAACCCATATTACATGAGGTGTAATGGGACACCAAGGTTATACTGTAGAAATTGATATGCACGTTGGCATAATCAAATTGTTTGTGCGTCTGGCAAGTTGCGAGCCATTAACGCATCTGGTAAAGCTATTGCCTTGTTCGATGACAAACTTAACGGCAAGATATATGAGATGAGCTTTATAGGCTTACTGGCGACGGAGCAACTTGAGCTTCTGATTCTGTACAGGCAATCGTGAGCCAGCGAGAACAAAGAACTGTCCAGGCGAGGTCTCAAGAAAGAAGAGAAGAACTGTATTGATGCCACTCCCAACAGATATATGCATCCTGTTATTTCTCATGATCTGTTCCGTGCTGGCAGCCAATCAAAGAGAGAACGATGGGTCGGATATTCACAGCGCGACTGTTCTCGTTTTCCTCCATGTATCAAATCCTGTCGCTAGAACTTGAAGCGCTGGAATTTAAAGCAGCAAAAGCTACCGATCTCTCAGTTATCAAATCCGGAACATCATTTAAGTGAAAAATACACAGTTGGTGGCCAAGGCATCCAAGGCGGACTTGCGATCCGATCCCGCAACGATTGTGACTACTAGTCGATATGGGTAGCTTGGGTATTCGGTTCTTCAAAGCTTAAGGCCACGTACATTTCGCCTACTGGAATATCATCATAGGCCACTCCGAGCGGCTGACCATCCAATTCGAAATTGATGCAGTCGTTCTCTCGATCCAAAATGCAGGTCACAATACTGCCGGGTGCAATACCACCAATCTTATACTTTTTGCCAAACGCACAACTCTGAGAATAAAGCTGTTCATTGCAAGCATTCACGTGCCATCCACAGGTAGAATCCATTGCTTGTAGGGTGTAAACCCAGTGGGCGGAGCAAAACCCACCGATATCTCCAAGCGGGCGACGTTTGAATCAAGGGAATCCAATCGTACCGATTACTTCACGCATGGATGTAACGATCGAATGGACTGGTCTCCTCTTGTGCTGGCAACGGCTCTGTTGTTCGCTGACAATCGCAGCCCCTTGTCGCATTGTCGGGGATTTCAAGCCGCTGACAGGTAAACACGAGAATCAACTTTTAATTGCAGGTAGTCCAGTGTCTGTCGAAGTCTCTTGATTTGATTCGAGTGTAATCCATTAAACAAGATCTCTCCTGTGCACGTAAAGTCAAGAGCACAATCAAACTGCTAGGGATTTCGGTCAATAAAATACGCTCCATCCAAATCTGGTGCCCAGCAATCGGACGCCAGCAACGCGTGGTATCACAAAAGCAGGCTTCGGTGTCTTCCTCGACAGAACAAGTCCGAGGCCACACACGCAACCATTGACTGAATGCAAATAAAACTATTTGGAGATTGGCCAGCGTCTCCCAAAACGTGTAGCTTTCGTCCGAGTGTAGCCGGCTAAACGACACCCTCGTGTGCATAGTCCATAGTCCATAGTTGATTGCCGTGCGTCCATACTCCAGCAACTTCTTTTGCTCTGTCAATCGGATCCAAATGAATCCTGCATTATACGCAGATGATTCAGCACTTCATCAAAACTGCTTCGGATTGAGGTTGATAAAGTGCTATCACATTTCCAGTGGCCTAATGTCAGTATGGCGCGAAATAATTACCTTCCACACTCAGCGAATGCGATTTCGCGATGCAAAAGGTGCCTGTGCAGCGCTTTCATGTGGCATTTTTATCATTTCGACTTGCTCTATGGCAATGCTGACGTGCCCACATGATGATAATATGCGTTGTTGCCTTCCAGTATCTACTTCGTGAATATACAAATGAATATCGAAGGGAAGGGTATCCCAAAATGCTTCGTTTGTCTCAGGCACCTTCGTCATCAGCACACACGTGTGTGGAAGGTGTTGAGCGTACGCAAGTAGCTAGGTTGTATGCATGACGTATCTTGCACCTGAGTGCGGTCCACATCGCGTCAAGACGATTGTGAAGTATCTGAGACGCATTAACCAAGCGTAGCGTACTAATTAAGCAATTTGTTAAAGTATGCTCTCCGATATTCCGGTACAAAGTGCAATCAATCGTTACACGCGGTTCTCGCTGGCGTCTGACAACTGTCATGGGAGTACATCTGCAACAGTCTCATCAAGGCGTGACCTATGCTTCTCACCGTACGTTTCGCCAGTTTTAAAATCAATCTTTATGTTGTAGACTTACAAAACGAAAAACCTCCCTTTCATTGATTCAATTCATGATCTAGCAATCATTTCAGCTTGTTTTCTTCCACTAGGGTAACGTGGATATCCTCTCCATAGAAAATTACAGTGGCATAGACTTCGACTTTCGTCAAGTTGGAGTAGCTCACTCCATTCGACTCACCATCGACCTCAAAACTGACGTTGCCGGTCACTTGGTTGAAAATACACGTTACCACACTCCCCGCTGAGATCCTATGCTCATACGCTTTCAAGTACCATCCGGAGTGTGAGTAATTCGAATCACCCGTATGGAACCCAGCTTCAGAAGCAAACCCAATGAGGACACTGGGATAATCTTCAGTGGCATCCAGACGAACAGAATATCGAACGCACGTGTACAACGATCGGATGGACTGGCCCCAAAAATGGGACCCGTACCGCCAGCTGCTAACAACTAGGTTACCCTCGGATAAACGGAGCTCGGACCCACGCATTTGAGGGTCCCACACCACTGATGGACGAGCGTTGCCCAATTGCATATAATCTAGCGTCTCCGTGAGCAAATTGATTTGGTCGGAGCGCAATCCAGTGAACGAGATCTTGCCCGTGCGCAAATAATCCAGCACACGCTCGAAGTGCCTTGGATCGCGATCAATGAAATACGCTCCATCGCTGTCGGGATTCCATTGACCAGAGCCCAGCATCGCATGGAAATAGCTGCCTTCTACGCTGAGCAAATGGGGTTTTGATATGCAAAAGATCTTGCCACCAACATCAAGTTTGATCTTCTTCTGTGCTTGTTCTGCGTCCTCTTGTACCTTGCGTTTGAGTTTGTTCCATTTGGATGCTTTGGCTTCCATAGCTTGATGGCGTACAGTCATTGCTCGAGACGTCTTTTGCATATCTCTCAGTGTCAGCAAGCATCGCTCTTGTAGCACGCGCTCTTCATCCGACAGATTCACGTTTTCCAAATCCATTGCGTATACTGAGTTCACCTTTGTGGTCTGGAGTGGTTTTGAGAATGTGGCTCGATCGCTTCAGGCACAATATCCAGAGAAACTGGCCGCTGCGTAGACTTCAAGAGTCAATCGTAGCTGATGATTGATTGACAAAGAATGGATTGATTTATAGATTGATGGCATGCTCTTGAACAACGTGTGGGCATCAATAACAGTCAGTCAGTATGATTCGAAGGCTTGCAATCCCTCACTCTCCAAAATTTGATCCAGAGAGAAAGCCGAAGCCAGTCTACGATTACGAAATGGATCCAAAAACCAATTTGACGTCTGAGGAAGATCGGGCGCTTCAAGAGCAATATTTGCTCGCACAAAGCGCTATCGGAAATGCGTCCGACCTGATGATCAAACGACTCCAGGCAGTCAAAGCGAAAGAAGCCAAATGGAACGAGCTCAAGCGCAAGGTCCTAGAGGATGCAGAACAAGCTCCTAAAATAATCAAGCTCGATGTCGGTGGCAAGATCTTCATTATTTCGAAATCCCAATTACTCAGCGAGGAGGCCAGCTATTTCCATGCGATGCTGGCGTCTGGGCAATGGCAGCTCGATGGCGATGGGGCGTATTTTATCGATCGGGATCCAGAGCATTTTTATCGCGTGTTGGGATATTTACGCACGGGCAAGATCTCGTTTACTGGATTGCGTGCTGATCAAATCGATTCGCTCAAGGAGACGCTGGATTATTTGCATTTAGGCAACGCTTATCCTCCTGTAGAGTGGGACTCTGAAAAGTGTGGTCCTGACCTCCGTTTATCTGTGGCAAATCAAGTCGTTTCGAGCATGAAAGCGCACCAGTCTGTCCGATCGTTGTACACTTGCGTTCGATACTCAGTTCGACTGGATGCCATTGGCAAGGAGTCCGGTGTCTTCATTGGCTTTGCCCCAGAAATGGGGTTTGACCCTTTGGCTTCGAATGAGCGAAGTTGTGGATGGTACTTGGACGCAAGTACTGGCAAGCTGCATTCCAAGAATGGAGTTTCCGAATGCAGCTACGGAAGTAAAGTCGAAGCAAAGAGTGAGATCACTTGCATTTATGATCCTGACAGTAGCAGTATCAGCTTTGAAGTGGATGGCGAGTCGCTAGGAGTGGCCTACTCGGACTTACCCAAAGCCGAAGTCTACGCAGCGGTTTGCTTCTCTGAAAGAAATGTCAAGATGACCATAGTAGACTGAGACTGTGACAATGAATTCAATTCACGGATGCGTATCAAGTCGCTCGTCCATGAGTTCTTGCAAATACCGTAAATATCCTCGTACTATCCGCACATTCTTGCGTAATCTGATCGAGTTCATGTCGGTTGTTTTCACATTAATGGTACCTAAAATCATCCATGCGCCTTACACGCTTGTATCCAGCATTGCGGGCAAACATTGGCTTCCACGATGAGTTAATTAGGTTTGGATACCGAAAGATCTTGCCACCAACATCGAGATTCATCTTCTATTGTGCTTGTTCTGCTACCTCTCAAACCTTGCGTTTAGGTTCGTCGTTACTCTCTTTGGCTTTAATAGGTTGCAGTCGTACACTGGTCAGCTAAGACATGAAGCGCGCCAGAATATCGATCGTGAAGAGATCACTCATTCACACGTAGCGTCGTAGTAAGCCATGCTCAGCTGCATAGTGAAAAACCCGCGAGCGGCACAGATTCAAGTAATGCCTTGGTCACAGATATGCCGTCCATCCTCATTTGGCAACGTTGTGAGTCTTAAATTCAACTAAATCTTCGGTTTTAGTATGGCATATCTCCGCATTTCTCTTTGCATGTTTGTTTGCAAAAACAATCCAGGATTCGTGAAATCACCTGGACTTAGTCCACTAAAGTTAGCTGGATAGCTGGATCTTCGAAAGCCAATGCAGCGTAGAGTCTTATCTGAATGTTGAGTTTGGTCACGGCTCCAATATATATTAACTTAGCTCAAAGTACGAATCTTCCGATCTTGAAGCCAAATAATCACATGGGTTTGCTGATACTGCATCTGGAGTTTACGTGCTTGCTCCAGATCCGCTAAAAGATCGACATTGGCCCCGGAAATCTCTTCAGTAGATCACTGGTGCGGAAACTCCCTGTAGGCGAAGCGAGACGGAGGTCAGAGGAATGCGTTCCGTTTGTTCGGTGATCAGTGTCTTGAACAGGCGTGCCTTAGCGACTAAGCTGGTCTCCTTGAGCTCATGGCTGCCACTGCAGTGCGGAATCCAGTTCAGATGCACGCTCAGAACATAGACCACGCCTGGGAACGCAGTCAATTGCTGCGCCTTTCAGTCCATCAGCTACCAGGACAGTGTCACCTCCACCTCAATCTTGAGGATGTGGTACTCCCTCCTTGAAATGCGAAAGATCTTGCCACCGACATTGAGCTCGATCAGATCGGACGTATGCGCTGCATTTTTCTTTCTACTTACGCTCCAGAGTGTTCCAATGTGCGTATTTTGCCTTGGAAACTTTCAGTGCCTCATTTCGAAGTGATATACACTTAAGAAATCAAACAGCGCATTAAATCAGAAATGCACTAGTTGACTTAAAAGAACTCATCTCAAAGCCATGAGCTTTGGTTAATGCTCTCAGGTTACCAAGCTGAGCTAAATATTGCGCCAACCAAGGATGTTCAAGACTGCGTAGAGTTCTCCTTGTGCGATATTCGTAAATGTAATCCCAAACGACCGACCATCGACTTCGAAGCTGACACAGTGGCTCGCTCTGTCCAAAATGCATGTCACCACGCTGCCCTTCGCAATTCTTCAATTCCCGTATGGCTTGTCTCGGACGCCTCCCTGAGTCCATAGCTTTTCATCGTGCGCTAACATATACCAGCCACAAGTCAGGTGCGTGTCACCTTCAGGAGTAAATCCCGTTCCAACCAAAACGTTCGAATTCCAAGCGTCCGCATCAAGCCAAACCGAAAATCTCGCGCACGGATTAACAGATCGGACCGATCGACGATCTGCGCCGCTTGATTATGATGTGACAGAACGAGCCCACTGCCGCACACTTGAGGGTCTCACGAGATTGGCAAAAGCTGGTCAGGGACCAGTTGCAGATAATCAAGCGTCTTCTGAAGCGACCGAAGCTCGGCTGGATCAACGCAAAGCTCTCCTGTGCGCATATAATCAAGCACTCGGTTGAAATGCTCCGGATTCCAGTCGATAAAATACGTTCCATCGCTTTCTGGCTTCCACTGGCCAGAAGCCAACATGGCACGGAAGTAGCTGCCCTCGACACTCAGTAAATGCGATTTGGAGATACAAAAGAGTGCTCCGCCCACGTTGAGACTGATTCGTTCGGCTGCGCGAGCGGCATTTTCATGTAGCTTGAGTTCCAGCGCATTTCAGTGGGTCTCCTTGTCGTCCAGAGCTTCGATATGCTTGGCGATCAGCTCAGAAGTTTTGATCATGTCATCCATCGTCTGCGTGTTGCGCTTTCGAAACGATTCGGCATTGTCAGGTGGAGCAGTGGCGCTGTCCATCGTCGGATGCAGGCAAAAGCAGCGCTTGAGGAACGCGCCGAGACAGACAAAAAGAGCCAATACGACTGCAGAAAAAACGGCAATTGACTGGTAGTTTCCCAATGTGAGATGGTCTCCAACCGTTGGATCCAAAACTCTCTCTCAGGTTGACAATTGAAACTGAGACTCTTGCGTGAATCTCCTAACTGTGAGGTCCAAAATTCAAGCACGATGTTCAAATTTTCCAGACAGTTGACTACTCTGGAACACTTTGGTTCCTCATGCTGCGCGCAATATGCACGCTTGTTGCACCCACATGCACGAATAGACGATTCAATTCCACTAGAAGAAAGATTCGGAAACGAATTGCAATCAAGGCGACACGCAATCGCTGGATTAGGAGAGCTTGCTACATCCAAGACGGACCCTCTCTTAGTAGTAACTAATCTGCCAAGATGAGCTGAATATCCTTTCTCAGGAAGCACAAGGCTGCGTACAGCTCTACGTTCGGAGCATGTCGGAACGCCACTCGGCTTGGCTATTTATCGACTTGGAAGCTGATGATGTCGCTCTCACGATCAAGAATGTCACGCTACCCAAACGGAAATTCCGCTCTATAACGCCTGCCGAAATCTTGTCCCTGATAGTAAAGTTTCCCATCATGGAGATACAAAAACCTTCCGCGAGCTTGAGCATTGGGTGTGAACCCGGCTTTTGGGGCAAAGCCGACCAAAACGCGTGAGTGGCGTCGGGTCGCACCAAGCCGCACAGCATATTTCAAACACGGAAGGATCTTACCGATCGCGTTGGTCCGGTGCTTGTAATTGCTCGGTTTTCATGTGACAAACGGAGGCCGTCGACGCACATTTCAGGATCCCAAGTGACTGGCGAGGCACTAGGATTCAGTATCAGGAACTCGAACGTTTCTTCAGCGTCTCGATCTCGTCCAGTCGCACTCCAGCGAAAGACAGGGTTCCTGAGCGTAAATAGTTCAACTCGCGGTCGAAATGCTTGGGCTGCGATCAATGAAGTACGTCTCATCGCTATATGGCTCCCAGTCCTCGGACTCCAACATCGCTTGGAAGAAACTGGCGTCGGCATGGAGCAAATGCGATCTGACGACGCAAAAGATCTTGCCGCCCACATCCAGTTTGATCTTTTTGGCTGCAGAGGCTGCGGCTTGTTGGCTCTTGCGCTTGAGTTGACTGCTTCCGCGTCAAGGTGGTCCAGTCGCGTGGTAATCAGCTCCTAAGCCTTGGTCATCTCATCTTGCGCTTCAGCGTAGCGTTCTCGAAGCGCAGCCAGGTCATCTCTTGGGTCGTCATGTGGCGTTGCCGTACTCAGTGCAAAGCCCAGAATGAAAGAAGTTGGAGGATTTGGAACTGAGACCTTGAGTGGATTTCCCAACTGGAAGATCCAAAACTCCAACTGCCGAAACTCACTGCGTGAGTTTACTCACGGCTCCAATTGTATTAGCTCAACATGTAAATCTTTCGGTACTGCGCCCAACGCATCACACTGCTACACTCAGCTTTCCTAGTGCTGCGTCTGGAGTGCGCGCGCTTGCTCCAGCACCGCGAACAGATCGATGGCCAGCATTGGCTCCGGAAAACCTTTCGGTAGTTCACTGTTGTGCGACACTCCCAACAAACGACGCGAGTCCAAGGCTAGCGGAACGCTTTCCGGATGCCCAGCGATCGGCGTCTCCGAGATGTTGGGCAAGCGCGCTTTCGTTCCTTCGCTGGTCTCCTTGAGCTCGTACAGCTTGAAGCTGCCGTTGCCGTGCAGCTTCCAGTCCAGATGCACGCACAGCACGTAGGCCACGCCTGGGAATGCAGCCCATTGCTGCGCCTTCCAGTCCAACTGAGTCCAGGACTGCGCCACGCCCACCTCAATCTTGAGCGTGTGGTACTCTTTCCAGTGCTTGACACCGACCGGAAGGTGCGCACCAAACTTCTCCATGCTTTGCGTGGGGCCGTAGCTCAGATCGGGCTCCAGCAGCCGCCCATTATGCACGACCATGCCTCCGTGCGCCTCCAGATAGCCGTGCACGCTGCTTGTCGCGTCGTAGAAAGCCTCGCTCAGCCGCATGCAGAAGAGTCCGTGTTCGCGCCAGGGCAGCTCCACGACGTAGATCTTGCCGTGGTCGCTCTCGCTCTGGCCGTCCTCCTGCAGCCACTCCATGTTAGTGGAGCGCAGCGTCTGCGGGTCGCTCTCCACGAACGCGTTCCACTCCTGCTCTGTGGCTTCGCCCACGCAGACGCAGACGCCTGAGCGCAGCTGCTGCGCGACCTCCTTCCAGTCCAGGGCCCCCAGCTTGGCGTTGATCTCGTCCACCTTCATTTTCCGATACTGAGCTCAAGAGAAAACTTGAGAGCTCTCCTACATGTGGCCGTTGGAGCCCTCTCGCTCGCTTTCTCAATGGGACGGGGGCTGAAGAAGCATGGAACCCTCTGGGCCAATGGAGGTCGCGCGCCATTAAGGGCCATGGAGCCATTGGGCGCTGCATGTCAATGTACCCATCCCGAACCTGCCGCTCTTGCGATGATGGGCATATAGGCGTTCGTTTGGGGTTCTATCGATCGTTCTTTCCCCGTAAATAACGCGTGTCGTTGGTTTGTTTTCTCTTGGCGCGTAATTTACCATTTCGACCGCACAATGAGCAGCATGGAGGAGCTCCGAGCGCAGGGGAACGCGCTGTTCGCGGCCAAGGACTTCGCGGCGGCCGTAGCCAAGTACGCCGAGGGCTTGGCGCTCAAGGAGGAGGACGCGGCGGAGGACGCGCGCCATCGCGTGTTGCTCTGGAGCAACCGCGCGGCCTGCTATCTGCAGACCAAGCAGCCGGAGCTGGCGCTGGCCGATTGCTCGCAGGCGCTGGCCCTCGAGCCGCAGAACGAGAAGGCGCGTTACCGTCGCGCGCAGGCGCACGTGGCCATGGGCAACTTCACACCGGCCTTCCAGGACGTGCGCTTCGTGTTGCAGCTGAACCCGGGCAACAAGGCGGCGGCCACGTTGGCGCGCCAGATCTCGGATGCCGTGCATGAAGACGTGCATGGCGTGCAGAAGGCGCTGGACAGCATCGCCAGCGGCATTGAGAGTGGCATTGACAGCCTCGTGGCGCAGCAGCAGCGCACGCAGGAGGCGCTGGTGTTCCTCGAGCGCAAGTGCGCGGCCGACAGCGTGAGTCTGCCGCGCGAAGTGGACAAGAAGGGCGGCGTGCTCGTGCTCTGGCGCATGGTGGTCGTGCTCTTGGGTCTGCTCAAGGACGGGCAGGATAAGAACGAGAACGTGCTGACCGTGTTGTCGCATGTGGTGGGTCTGCTGGCTGTCGTGGCCTCGGCCTCGAAGGATCTGGCGCTCAAGATCCACGAATGCGGCGCCAAGGACTCTGCACTCAAGCGGCTCGTTGAGCTGCTGCACGCGCAAGTGGCCAGCGAATACGAGGCCAACAGTACGGCAGCCAAGATGCCGCTCGTGGGTCGCAAGAACATCATCAAGCTCTGCGCGTTCTTGTTCAAGCAGCTCATGCTCTCGACTGACGACGACGCGCAGATCCGACTCGTGCTCAGCGGTCTGCTCGACGGCCTGCGCAGTCGCGAGCGCGAGCTCCAGATCAGCGCGCTGGACGGCGTGCTGCACTTTGTGGCCTCAGCCGGCTCCAGCAGCAGCCCCCAGCCCAGCGAGGAAGACCAGAGCCACGTGGCGCAACGCAAGCAGCACTTTGCCACGCTGGCCCAGGAGATGGGGCTCTTCAGTCTCTTCCACGGCGTGGCGTCTCATGCGCTGGAGCAGCTGGGCGCCGTCCAATCTAGCACCACGGACGTGCTGCTCAGTCGTCTGCCGCTCGTGTTCACGCAGTGTCTGGCTCAGCTCGAGGCCCAAGAGAACGCGCTCAAGCAGCTCGTGCGCGAGTTCTGCGTCTCGCCCGTGCTAATCGCTCGCGCGACCGACCGAACGCAAGTGTTTGCAGGCACGGCTTCGTGCCTCCTGCTTTCGGCTCTGTTCCTCTCGAACGCCAAGCTGGCGCTCTGGGCCGTGCAGCAGACCGGCAACGACGGCACGGCCTTCCTGGCGCGGGTCTACGACTTCCTGTTGGCCTCGCGTTCGAGCGCCAACGCGATCACAGAGTCCACGGAGGGCGGCGTAGCCCAGCGGCGGCATCTGCAGGCCATCTGGGTTGACTGCGTGGCCAGCGTCTGCGGTGTTGAGCACGGCACTGCCTGCGTCCCGGCGCCGCTGCGTGTGGAGATCTACAAGCTTCTGCGAGCAGCTCTAGACGACGAAGACCTCGTGCTGCGCGCCAGTGCGCTGAGCATCCAGGTCAAGATCGCGGTGGTGGAGAAGACTTTCGAGATCGAGTCGGAAGACGGTCAGTTCCTGCTGCACACGGTCTTCGAAGTGCTAGAGCACGCCCACGCATACGAGACGGCGGCCGAGCTCTCGCCAGCCAAGAACCGTGAGCTGTTCTGGAGCGGAGCGTCACCCAAGGAGCGAGGCATCGAGGCGCTGTCGTACCTGATCACGCTCACGCCCGTGAAGGAGGCGTTCTCGCGTCGCCCCAAGGCCATCACGAGCGTGTTCCACGTTGACTTTGCTGCGTCGTCGTCGTCGACGCCTGAGCACCATGCGCACGTGGGCTACCGATCCAACGTGTACTACGGCATCGGTTACATCCTGCACCACGTGCTCACGGCCGAATCGTCGCTCAAGAAGAAGCAGATGGAGGGCATGGAGCTCACGCCTGAGCAATACGAGGAGCTGCAGAAGGCGCTCAAGCAGAAGTCGGCGCTGGATGACGGTGACTCGCCCGAAATGGTCCACGCGCGTGTGGTCAAGCTGGCGCTCGGCAAGCAAACACACGTGCTCACGACGCTGGTCCAGCTGCTCAAGTACGCAACCACGCGGTCGCAGAACGTCGTGGAGATGGCGGCACTCAGTGCGCTGCATGCGGCCGAGGTACCGGAAGTGCGCGGCAATCTGGTGCAGAGTGGCATCCTGCAAGCCTTGCTGCCGCTCTCGCTGCCTCCAGGCAAAGCCAACAAGAACAAGCAGCAGCAGCACCAGCCGG
>JAADVF010000885.1:0-11947 GCA_023334555.1 Elongisporangium undulatum | reverse complement strand
CATATTCTTGCTGGCTGCCGAAATGACGCACCATCTATTGCTACTGCTAGCGATCACGTGCAACCATTTCCGACAAGATGGCCAGTTCTGGCTTGGGGACGCCTTCGTGGTCGTTAATACCCGTCTTTGGATGTTGATTCCTGGTGTGCTCCTCGCTTGGACCGTTGAAGGGTTCTGGACGCTGTTGGAGCTGTGCGTTCGAGACGGCAACACCATCACGACTACGCAGGACATTTTCATCTACGAATCCAGTGTTCGCGCAGACCTGATGCTGCTCTGCACGAACCTCGCTGATTTCAGCGGCCGAGTCATGCGAGAGCGCATAGGGCCGGCCTTTGTGCTTGTGGCTTTCTACCTCATCTTTGAAAGTCGGATCACGGTTCTGGAGTCGATGCACGCACTCAGGAAGTTGTAACCAGCTACAAGGAATATGTTACCTCCTGGTGATCAAGGGAGACCCAATGATCGCGTTCATCACTCCCATGTGGCTCTGGAGCGTGCACGAACTCGAGAAGGCGTCAGTTCAGTTTGTGTTAGCAGCGGTCACGCCGATCATTGAGTCCTTTGTTCTCTGGACGATTGGCTTTCTGATTCTTCGCAAGTTGCTGAAACGAAAACTTCATCGTCGTCCACGAGCTCATCTCAATTCTAATCCACACGTCAACCAAGAGCAGCGTCTCGAGTCGCTAACACTGTTTGAAGTTGCTACGGGCAACGAGCTTCAGGACCGATTCGGAGTCGTGTCGGACTTTGAAAAGTTCGTGGTAGCAGGCAGCGCACGCTTTGCGGCAGATGACGGAATCTTCTCGTGTGGCTTCGTGATCGTCCACGATTCGTTTCTCGTCCAGCTCTCGGACATGTGGCAGATCTGGGTCATGAAGATCACGGGCGTGTGGTTCACGGATATCTACGTGAACGAACTCAAGGGCGAGGAAGTCCAACAGTGCACCAGATTGGTGTACCCTTCGACCATAGCGACGCGCAGAATCTTGCTGCTCAACACTCACAAGCTGCAGTGAAGCGGGCTGGACGAGATCTGGCGGCTAGGCTTGCGTTGTGGCCATCTTGCGCTTTGCTCTTCGCATGGAAGCGTTGTTGGGTTTCACGGGGTTTCTATCGGTCGTCGATAAACCCAATCTAGAACCCAGCAGTGAATGTGCTGGGGTCACTTTCGGCTTCAGCGTCACAACGGCTCTTCATTTTATTATCTAAGACTCGGTATTATGTCCAGTCTTGTCAGCCATTGGACAGGAGCGAAAGCGGCCGCAGCCCGTCGTTGGCCGTACCTTGCTGCGTTGGCTCCGAAATCGACTGGATGTGCTAGTTTGGACATCGAAAGCATACTGTAAACTGTGGATGCTGTAGTTGTAAGAGCAGAGGAGACCAATCTCGAACGAGAATTTGGAAACTTTGGCGAAAGGATCAGCCAACGAGTCGGAGGTTATCAATTCAAGTCGGAGCTGTGTGGGCCAGCTGCTGCTGGTCAACATGGGCTGGGCTCACACTCGCAAGTACAAAGTAGCCGCTCGTCCAACAGACGACACGCAAGATAAAGACGTCTAGACGACCGCAGAGTAGTCGCACCAGAGTCTTGGTCGGCTGTTCCGACGGCTCGTGGGCCTGGGCGCAGCATTCCTGTTCATGTAGATCAGCTCAAGCGTCTGCATGGACATGTGGCGCATGCTCATGTGGACCGACCAGGGCTTTTACGGTCTCATCCACTAAGCACGATGCTCATGCTATGGGCGCAGCCACAGTGTGTCAGAGTCCACTGACCATGCATGCAACGCTAAATGACACGGTGGATATTCCTGTGTAGGGCACCTTGAGCGTCGTTTCGTAGGTTGGGGGGGCTCATAAACGTCTGTTGTGTGCCCATGAGTGCGTTCCAGATATCGATGCAGCCGCTTGCACAGGCAAGAGCGCGCCGCGCTGAAGCCCACGAGATGCCGAAAGATCACTGCCGAGCTCTGGTGCGAGAGGTCGATGACGGCTTTGATTGAGAGGCGTCGTCTCCAGCGTCGATGACGACAGTGTACCTGCGACCACGCGCCCAGGCCATTGCTTACACGTCGAGTAGTCGGACTGAAATGACCATGCAACGTCATCAGGTGGTCCGCACACTTATTTTGGGTTGGAGCTCAGAGCCAATTGAGGGGAGCCACACGCTAGATTCGGCCGACGCCACGCGACCTCATTTAAACTCGTTTTCTCATTGATTCTGTGGGCTTCAACGCAATGGAAAACAACCAAACGCCGACTCCATTCATGTTGACAGCACAAACGGATCGACTGGTTCCTCCTGCCTACTCTAAATGGGAATCGTTGGCTCCTTGGAGGACCTAAATTTCTTGGAGCTCAATTCTTTGCAGGCGCTTTTCAAGATCGTCACTGTTGTCCCAAAGTCAGGCGCTGCGGTATATTTGCTGCCCGATTTGCTTTTAAGCGTGAGGCTATGAGCTCGCTTGACGTTGAACTTCATGACGTGCGCTACCAGCATGATTCGGTTCTCGGCTGCGGAGAACGTCTGCCGCTTCTTGGAGTAGCCGAGGTAGACAGCAGCAATAAACACCACCACAGCGCAGTATGCGCCGATCTCCTTTATGCTGCGGCTCTGGAAACCAGCCACAGCAATGAAGCAGACAACCCAGACACACAGCGAGTACACGGCGCCGACGATCCCAAACGGACTGCGAAAGTTGGAGCCCGTGAGGTTCGGATACTGGATCTTGAGGGATATGTAGCCGATGCATTGACCGCCGTAGGACGTGAACGCAAGCATGAGGCACAGAAAATCCATGTACTCGTTGGAACCCGATGTAAAGTAGCTGAGCATGCAAAGAGCGTAGCCCACGATGGAGCCACAGAGAGCTGCACCAACTGGAGTTCCGGTCCGATGCGCACATTTAGCAAACACGGATGGCAGCAGTTTGGAAAACGACATCCCCGAGAGGATCTTGCCGTACGCCCAGATGAAGCCAAAGGCCGACGCGAAGGCTGGGGGCACAGACAGCAGCGTAGCCCAACGGTAGGACATCTTGAAAAGTCGTGTGAAGCAGAAATTGAAAGGGGACAGGCTTGCGGTCAGAGGAATGTCGCCAGGAGCCAGTGATAGCGCGACAAACAACACCATAGCGCCTGTCGCAAACAGCGTAGCCATCCCCGTCATTTGCCCAAAGGGGATCCATATCTTGGGCTTGATTACGCGTTCGCACGCGAGATCGACCGACTCGATGCCCATAAAGAACATGGCCGCCCAAGGCAGGACCTGCATGAACCCTGAAAGGCCGGTGGTCCTGTGTTGCGTATTGAGCTGATAGTTGTTCTCGAAATCAGCGAATGGGATAGCTCCGAAGCAGTACACAAGCACGATCAGCAGTGCCAGAGTCCCGAGAACGACGTTGGATTTCCAGAACAGCGTGTCTCCGATGATGTTCACAGCAAGTGATACGCCGTAGAGGATCGCATAGATCAGCAGCTTGTACGAGCTCATCGAAGGCTCGAGCTCAGCCAACATCCCACCGATGAATATTATTGAGGAGGCCGCCAGCATAATGTACACCGAGGCTTCAAAGCAGCCGATCAGAAAGGCCGGGAAAAAGCCCAGCGTGCAGCGAGCAATCCCATAGGCGCCGCCTGCAAACGGTAGCGAGCCCGATAGTTCCGAAATGCAGCAGCAGAGCGTGATGTACCCAGAGCCGACAAGGAAATAGGCGATGATGAAGTGGCTCGGATCATTTAACAGGCCTGTGTTCCACCCAAGAGTCTGGCCGCCCATCACGATTGTCATACCAAGCGCCCAAATATCCCACTTGCGTGGTTTGTAGTCGAGCGTCTCCTGCGCAGCAGCCGGACCAAACTTGTTCTTGATGGACGTGTACGAGAGCTTGCGAGCCAAGCCAGGGGCATCAGACGGTTCGGGCTCGACCTTTGCGTTGCTGTCGCTGGCCATGGCGTTTGCTGCGGGTCGCGTGTTGATTTTCGAGTGAGACATCATTGAAACCGTGTTTTCCTGTTCGATAGAGGAGACCGCCCAGATTGCCTCAGAATAGATGCCTGCTGCTATGATTATGCGGATATTCTGGGCGCATCCGCAGTTTTGGATCACAGGTCTGGGGTCCACAACAACCTCAATCTCAGCTTCGACTGCTTCCAATTTCAATTTGATTTGTTTGTTTTTTGCAGAAGACACTGAACCAGTATTGGAGCAAGCGAGGCAGCGTCTGGAATTCCATAGTGTCCATGTAGGATCTTTCAATTCGAGCATACATTCTACACTTCGAGATGCAAACGATGTTCGACCGCTAAATAGTCTAAGCCTTCATTGAGATCACACGCTCGATTGAGTCAATCAATTAACAAAACGATGTCCTCATTCCGATTGCGCATGGATTTCCGTTCACGTAGTGAACTCAAATTTCCTAGAGAAGCTTGTGGATATTGAGCAGCAAAAGATCGCCCACTGATAGCGTCGACGGGTAAACCAGTCGGGCGCGCTGCTGGGCTTCGTTCTCTTTGACTTCGTACACGTAAATGTCCGTGAAACGAACTCCAGTGATCTTCATGACCCAGATCTGCCACAAGTCCGCGATCTGCACGAGGAACTTGCCGTTCGCGATCACGAAGCCGCTGGAATAAATACCATCCGCGGCTGCATATTTGACGCCACGAATGTACACGCAGTTGGCGTAGTCCGAGACAAATCCGTATCGATCTAGCAGCTCCGCGCCGGTAGCGATCTCAAAGGATGTGTGAATACGGCGGAGGGCGAGTAGTTTTTCATTGTTCTCGGACTGGTTGGATTGTTTGGTTTGTTCCGTAGTCCTGATCACATGCATCTGGTCTGGGAAGTAATGGCGCCAGAGTTTGCGGCATGCAACGAACACTATCACAATGGTCAGGAAGGAGGAGAAGATGAGGCCGACTGACGCAGCCAAGAAGCTCATGCTATTGGATTGCAGTACATGATAACTCCAGCGACGCATGGGTGTGATCAGACCAACGTTCTCATCCGAGCTGATTGCGAGATTGTAATTCTTGGTCGTGTACTCTACGATAATGTCCTTAAGCTTCGGTGCAACATCAATAAATGAAATGCGGTTCTCATAGACCACATAGAACACGATCATGGACAGTGCTGGATCGATGCGCTCTTTCACTATCGTACCCAATATACCTGCGAGGCTGAAGCACAGCACCATGATATCCGCACGCGCAATGGATTCATAGATGAACAGCACTTGCAGACCCGTGATCTTGTAGCCATCGTAGATACAAAGCTCCGTGAGAGACCAGAAATGGTCGAGAACCCACGATAGGATCACGATCGGCGCCATCATAGATAGCTTGGAAGAGACAGCTACGAAAGCGTCGCCTATCCAGAAGCTGCCGCTACGTGCGTGATTGTAGCTGACCGCAAGGAGAACCATGAGGTTGTACATCATATCGATAATCAAGAAAAAGTGTAACGCGTGGACCCAAGCCCATGTGTTGTACGCTACTGTGCGTCCTGTGAATCGCCAATAACCAAGCACTAACAGCGGGTCCTGCTGGAGTTGCCACACGAGGTTGACGATGTTGGACTGTTCTTTAGGCGAGCCGTAGTAGAACCCATTTGGACCTGCGGCTTGGATGATCTCTTCGATCGCACTTGGTCCATTAGGAGAAATCAGCCTCAATTCCCAAAACGTATCAACGGTCAGACTGACATACTCGTAGACCTCAAAATCCAGTGCTCGGAATGGATATCCCTTGGAAATCGCATAGTAGTGGGTCACAGAAGTCGCCGTGAGATCGTCCAGAAACACAACGGTACACACAGCGGCCGGGCCTTGGACAGTTTGTCCAACGATCTTGTAATCACCCGTCTGAACTGTGAGCACGAGCATTCGGACATCGTTGGTGTCGGTCAGACTGCGCATCAAATAGAAGTACCGCACTGCTGTGGTA
The DNA here is from genome assembly GCA_023334555.1 of Elongisporangium undulatum. Classification (NCBI taxonomy): domain Eukaryota; phylum Oomycota; class Peronosporomycetes; order Pythiales; family Pythiaceae; genus Elongisporangium; species Elongisporangium undulatum. The sequence goes on along the minus strand of JAADVF010000885.1, from coordinate 5,998 downwards.
TCGTCAATCACGATTGCCGTGTACGTGCAATCCACCACGGGCGCAATGAGCTCATAGGTATTCAAGAAGGTGAGGTTGTAGGCCATGCCGCTCACAATGGCTTTGAATACCTTGCGCTGGAACATGTCTGTGTAGATCAATTCAGGCGGCTCGACGCTCGTACATCCGGTAAAAGACGTCGCGCTAGCTTCCAGATACAAAGTTCCATTGCGAGGCGAAGTGTCATCGTCTAATCCTGTCTTTACCATGGGACTCTGTCGCATTGTGGTCTCGCCAGCGTACTCCTTCATGAGCAACGACTCGTACGTGATGAGCTGGATCATGTCGAGTTGCTTGCCTGACAGCACTTGCAAGATGCCGACACAGGCGCTTGTGCACATCCACAGATATACAATCGCAGCTACGACGATCACAAGGCGTCGTGTGAGGCCATAGATCTCCCATTTGCCCAGCTTGTCCGAATTGCGATGAACTTGGACGTTGTTATGATGGGACCCGGGCTCTTCCTTGGGCAGTGGCTGGTGCACACCGATGGGCTGGTGTTGCTGCTTGACGGCGATCACCTGGACTGCTGCGACTTTCGAAGCCATGGTCTCGATGAATGCTGTGGTCTCTTCCTGTGACTCCGGTGGCAACTGCGTTGGCTGTGAGCGAATGAATCGTTTCTCCGATGGTCTTCAGATCGTGTCGGTCACCAAGTCGGCTCGAACTCCCAAAATAGGACAAGTGACCAACCCCTCTGAGCCCCCTGGATTCCGGCCGACCCGGTAAAAATACGCCATTGCGCAACGTGTCTCATGGAGCCACCGACCTGCGCACGCTAGCAGCTTGCCCCACAAGGCTTGTGGCAAATTGCCTGGTGCTGGACTTGATCGCGTGGGTATTTGGGAAGTGGAAAGCAATCAGGGCCTTCCGATTGATTGGCACCAGCGCGTGGCTTCAGCGAGCTGTGGCTTCCGAGTTGATGACTTCCTCGTTGTTAAACCATCCGTCACGAGAAAACGTTCGTCTGCAGCGCGAGCTCATGTGTTGGCTCTTATTAGAGCGCGGTCTTGTAATCAGTGTCAAAAAGCTGATGCGCATGCATTTCATTCTCCTCCCCGGATCAGGTCCCATGGGTCCAGCGGTTGCTTCCCCATCGCCCTCGTCTGCGGCTGCTCCCATGGTCTCAAGCGACTGGCTCGTGTGGCAGATGGTCGACTCGCTCTACCCCACGGGCGGGTTCGCGCACTCGCAGGGGCTGGAGGCCGCCGTGCAAGAGAACCACGTCTCGAATGCGCAGCCAGACTCGCTAAAGCACTTCCTCTCGGCCACGCTGCATCAGACCGCGAACTTTGCGCTCCCGATTGTGTACACGGCGCACGTGGCGGCAGCGACACTGGCAGACGATGATCGAGACTTTGTCGATTCGTTTCTGGATATCAATGCCAAGGCGTCGGCGTTGTATTCCAACCACGTGGCGCGAAAGGCGTCGTTCGCCCAGGGCGCCGCCATGCTTCGACTCGCCATCTCGACGTACCATCAGAAGCAGGGCGATCGCTTTGACCAGCTGCTCACGATCCGCAAGGAGAGCAAGAAGCGCAAGCATGCGGGCATCCACCACGCCGTGATCTTCGGAGCGGTCTGCGCGCTGTTGGGAATTGAAGCACCGACCTGCCAGCGAATGTATCTGTTCTTCGTCATCCGTGATACGCTTAGTGCTGCCACGCGGCTCAATTTGATCGGACCCTTCGAAGCCACGCGCATGCAGTACGACATGGGACCGTTGATGGAGTCTGTCTGCCAACGCAAGCAGAACCGACCGATCCAAGACTCGTATTCGTCGGCTCCGGTGCTTGACCTCATCCAGGCCATGCACGACCAACTCTACACGCGTATCTTCAACAGCTAGGTAGTGTTGCGCCAAATTACGAGGAGCTATCCCTTCCGATCAATACGATGTTTGTTGTTTGTCATTTGTCTTCCGACGCTGCAATGTCTAGCATCGAGACCACACAGCTGGACGCAACCGTCCAGCCCAGCGCTCGCCACAGCTCCACTTTCTTGACGATCTCGGTCAGGCGGTTGTTGAAGTCGATGGACTGCTGCATGCGCACGACCTCGTCGTCGACAGCTGTGCTTGCCCCGGTATTGCTCATATGAAGACGCTTGGAGCTGTTTCCTCCACTGCTGTACCGTCGTCGTTTCAATGGTTGGAACGGCGACGCCGAATACCCACGAGGTGCTGATGACACGAACTCATTCGCAGACTCTTTGCTCTCGGATTCAGTTGTGCTTCGTGCAGCAAGATTCAAGCTCTGGGCTGCCTTGTACAGCGCAAGAAGATGCTTGTTGGCGACTGCGATCAACGGTAAATGCTGGCGCGCAATCGCTTGGTAGCTCTGCCATCGATGGTCCACCCGCGCTTGGGTGTATTTCAGCAATAGATTCGTCACATTCGCAGTCGCGTGCTGTCTCAACACAGGAGAATTGAGCTGCTGCATGTGCTCAACGGCCTGAGTCTCAGCGATAAAGTCAAACTTCATCTGCAGCAGTGTGGGTTGGTGCAGCAGGAACTGCTCCACTTCGGCCGTCAGCTCGGCCAGATGCTCCTTCGCGAGACTATCTTCATACAGAGTCCGCAGGATCTACAGTCAACGTGTTCGTAAGTAAGCAAACACGTGGGATGCGCCAGCGCCGGTACAAGAATGTGCACGTACGTTCACATGCGTGGAGGAAAAGCTTTGCTGTGCAGACACACTCTTGGATTGACTCCATTGGGCCAACAGCTGGTCCCACTTTCGGATCTTGTGATGCAGCTCAGTGTGCAGTCGCTTGCGCTTCACTTCAAGCCCGTCGGTTTCACCTTCCAGCGGCATGGTCCTCTCTGTGTCACTGTTGATAACCTCTGGCAGTTCGTGCTCAGTTGATGCGGCTGCTGCTGGTGTCGCCTGCGCTTGCTGCAGCTGTGCTGCACATTCCGCAAGCTGCTGCCTCGCTCGTAAGACATCAAGGCTCTGGGCATTCATGTACTTCTACATCCGGAGCAAATAGATATTCAGGAGAAGCGTTCAGCAGAGCAAGAAACGGCAGCAGCGGATAGTCGGGCGTACCAGCATGGAGCGATTAAACCCCGTGAGCTGCAGCAGCGAGCGAAGCGCTGCATCTACGAGTGTGATCCACCCACAGCGTCGACAGAAGAGGCCACTGTCACTATTACGCGTCGACACGTCGAGCAGAACGTGGCAATGCTCGCATGGTACGAGCAGACGGCTGCATGTGATGCTGTTTCACATGGCTCAGCATCACGCAATGACTGACCGCACAACAGACCAGCAGAGCACCCACCATATGATGATCAAGGGCTGCATGGACGCCACAGGAACGTCCTTGACCGCCAGCGTTGGTGGCTTGCACCGGCACTCGGGCGTCACGCAGCTCCATGCCACGTTCGCTTGCATTTGGATTCGACTCTTTTGAAGACCCACCTGGATTTGGCACGGCCATTGTCTTCTATAATTGGCCAAAAGCTTGCAACCTCGATATTCAGCCAATCAACCGCATGCTAGGGTTTGAATGCCCACCGACCATCACTCTGCGCCTACCAGTGCGCGCGCGCATTGAGTTTCCCCAGGGCAACGCAGGACGGCCATGGCGACGGCCAAGATGCAGTACTCGTTCCCGCTGCTCAAGCCTAGCGCCATCTTTGCGTGCATCCGCGAGATGCAGATCCCGGTCTCGGACGAGGAGATCCGCAACTGCGAGCCGCTGGCCGTGCGCAAGGTGCTGGAGGCCTTCATTGAGACCATCATGGGCGTCACGCGCGATGAGATGGCGCAGCCCGTGTTCGCGGGCCTGAACTCGCTCAGCTACCCAGAGCTGCATGAAGAGTCGATCCCAGAACTCACGTTCTTCCGCACGGCGCGCAAGCTGATGGACACGTGCGGCATTTATGACTTCGGCATGAAAGACGTCATTTCGCCCACGCCAAAGCGCGTGCGACGACAGCTGAGCGCGCTGATCAACTTTGCCAAGTTCCGCGAAGAGCGTATCGCTGCATTTAGCGAACTGACGCGTGAAACGGTGAGCTTTGATTCCTTCCGTGGTTGTCGTGATTCCGCACAGGCTGCTAACATGTGATACCGTCGGTATGGCTGCTGAGTAGGACCGCTTGCTGAAGAAACGAACAACATTGCAAGACGAGAACGAGCGACTTCAGCGAGAGCTGCAGGAGATTCTGCAAGCTCAAGCCGCAGAACAGCCGGCCATCCAGCAGATCTCTCAGGAATGCGCTGAGCTGGAGTCCGAAATCAACCAGCTCAATAAGCAACAAGCCGTCATGCGCCACGAGACGGGCGAGCTGAAGGCTCGGAACAGTGAGATTCGAGATGACGCTTCTTCATTGCACTTTACCATTATGGAGGCCGACAAAGAAATCGAACGTCTGCAGGGCAAGATCGTGAACTCTCCTGACAGAGTGAAGAAGGTATCATTATGTAATCTGTGATATGTTGGGATCTACTGGTAGCAAACATTATTTATGTCTTCAGGAAATCGAAGCCATCGCTGGTCGATTGGAAGATGCCAAGGAAGAGTTAAACGCAATGGAACGACGGCATCGTGAACTTGAAGCGTACTCTGATGCATTCGCGCGTGCTGAAAAAGACGTGCTGAAGACAATCCAGCTTCTCGAAGAGACCCAAGATGAAATGCACAAGCTGACGGAAACGAAAAGCCAAATCAAGTTCCAAAAAAAAGAGATTGAAAAGTATCGGCGTCAGGCAATGGAGTTAGTTGCTCAACGCAAACGACTCGAGAAACTCTGCGATCAGAAACGAGAGCAACTAGAGTGGTTTCGAGCTGATTCCCGGATCAAGGATCAGGCTGCCGAACAAGCGCTAAAGGCTGCGCAAGTAGAGCTGCATCAGCTTGAGAGCTCTCAATTTGATGCACGACAGCGAATCACGGCAAACAATGACGCAAGTCGAGAATGGGAGCGGACAATCCGAGAAGAAGAGCTAAAATACCAGAAGGAAATCGACTCCCTACAACAGGTGCATCGAACACTTCAGCGTGTTTATACTGAATGAGGAACTCACCATGCCATTTTTGTAGATGTACAAGCGACTGCAAATTGCAGCCCAGTTTTACAACACTCAATTGCTGGAAGTTGTTAGATCCAGCGATTAGCTCTTGCCGTTTGAGACATCGTGCAGGCGTTAACTACCACAAAAGGTCTATGGATCAATGAATGTTAATACCGACATAGATCACCGAATTTATCGTGCGGACCATTAGATGCATCTGATGTTTGGCCAAAAAAGCGTAACTGATTGTGCTCTGAATTGTAGCACAAAAAAGATTTGAAGAGGCACGCGACTTTTCATCCCCACCTTCGACACGAAGAAAAAGGTTGCTGCGGATTGCCAGCATGGAGCAGGCAAATGACGCCGCCCAAAATGGCGACGATGCTATTGGCACCAGCGATACACAAGCTGAGACACTCTTGAGTGCACTCGTTGAAGAACACGCGTACTATGATGCCCGAGATCTTGTGCGAAAGCCAAGCGATTGGGAGATCTCTCGCGATCATGTGGTATTTTCATCAATATGTGGTCTGGACACAGGCAAACGACAGATATTACACGTATTAGAGCCCGCTCTCGACGCCATCCACGGCGGTGTTGTTCTTACTGCGGTTGGTAATACGGTGCAAATCCTGAAGCTTGCTGCGCCATCAAGTACCAGTCAAGATAACGAGAGCACTGACAAGACCATCGTGATTGAGCGGCAGTATCTCTTCGGCTTTAGTGGAGCTGGCATTGGAAGCCTCTCGGTTCATCCTTCCAAGAAGTATTTTGCTGTCGGAGAGAAAGGTGTCAAGCCCTACATTGTGATTTATCGCTATCCGAATCCGAAAGTGTATCGCGTGCTGCGAAATGGTACCGAATTGTCGTACAGTAGCGTTGTTTTCAGCCAAGACGGCGAAAAATTAGCCTCCGTTGGTGGCGCCCCCGAT
>JAADVF010000884.1:0-11958 GCA_023334555.1 Elongisporangium undulatum | reverse complement strand
GGCCGTCAAGGCGCACGCATCGACCACCTTCTGGTACTTCTTGTGGTCGTACGCATGGCCAAACAAGATGTTCTCGCGCACAGTCATGTTCTGGATCCACGGCTGCTGCGAGCAGTACGCCACGCTGCCGCCCACGTAGACTGTGCCGCTGCGTTTGACCATCTCGCCCAGCAGCGCCGAGCACAGCGAGGATTTGCCGCAGCCCACTGTGCCGTGCAGCACGTAGAAGTCGCCGGATTGCACCTGCAGGTTCACGTCGCGCAGCAGCGAGACGTCGCTGTCCCATCCAAACTCACCGTTCTCGATGGAAATGATCACGTACTGGGCGATGTAGTCCTTGGCACTCGGGTGGTCGATCGTCAACACGTTGTCTTGGTCCAGCTCGGGCATGTCCAGGAACGACGTGACTCGCTCCAGCGCCACCTTGGACTGGATGAGCATGGTGATGATGTTGCTGATCATGCGCAGCGGGCCCTGGATGAGCTGGAACAGCGCGATGCTCGTGAACACGATGGCCGGCGTGAGCTCGTGGTGCAAAACTACCGAGAACACGCCGAACGAGACCATGCTGATGAACACGGGCATGCCCCACATGAGCACGATGCTGGCGCAGGTCATGTAGCGCATGACCAGCAGATCGTGCAGCTCTACGGACCGGGATTCCTCGATCCGCTCCATGAACTTTTCTTCCCAGGCGTTGAACTTGACGATGTTGATGGACTTGAACACCTCCGTGACCTTCTTCATGCGCACGTCCTTGCTAGCGCGGTACACGCGCATGAGCGCGAACATGCGCTGGGACACGAGCTGGTTCAGATACAGCGTGAACAGGATCACGCCGATGCCGGCAAACGCCGCCAGGCCCAGCACGCGGTATAGCATATAGCTCACCACCACGATCTGCAGCGGGATCAGCCAGGCCTGGTGCACGATGTACGCGGCCGCCAGCAGAGAGTCGCTATCCGACGTGTAGATGTTGGTGATCGCGCCCACGGACTTCTCCTTGCGCGACTCGGCGCTCAGCCGCAGCGACTTGCGGTACAGCAGGGTCTTGAGCGCGCCCGTGAACTGGATCGCGATCAGTTCAGACTCGAAGCTGGCGTAGTTGTCGGCCAGCGCCTGCGCAACCTGCGCGAAGAAGAGCGCCAGCACCCAGTACGTGATGTCGGCCAGCGAGAACTGCGCGGCCTGGGTCGTGAGGCTCGAGACCACGTGGTCCAGCACCACGGGCCCCACGAGGTTGCACAGCATGGAGAGGAAGAAGGCCACGCCCGTGAGCACGAAGCGCGCGCCAAACATGCTGAAGAACGCGCGCACGATGGACTGCGTGCGCTGGTAGTAGCTGGAGAACTGCATGGTGACGCGCTCGGCCTGGTGCTGGCTGCGCAGTGGCCACACATCGCTCTTGGCCAGCTGCTTGGTGTGGCCCAGCGTCATGAGCGGCGTGACCCAGCCCATGAAGAGCCGCGACAAGCACCACGCGCGGTCTTGCGGGTGCACCGACGCTGCCGCCGCCTGGGCGCCGAACGTCGCGTAGGAGGACGACCCGGTCGAGGACTTGAGTGCCATGGAGCGGATTGCGGAATGAGCAGCTCAGCGCGTGGTCCTTGCTCACGCAGCGAAGGGCAATCATCCGGAATGTTGGTCGATTAGCTCTGGGGACTGGGTTGATGTGTCATCAGTTGTGGGTGCACCCTGTATAGTTTGGTATAGAGTTGACAAGGTAACAGGTAACAAAGCAGTTCAAACCTTTCACTTTGGGATTTCATCGGGGTATCTAGTATAAATTGTGCGAGGGATAAAGCATGGGATTTGTAGCTCAAGGGAGGGAATCAGATGCGACCGCACACACATCACATGGCCGGAACGTGCTGTGCGGTTGGACCTGGAGCTGTTGCTCAGGCCGAAAGCGTTGGCGCACAGGCCGCTCGTTATCCATCATCGCCTACTCATCTGGAAGCGACCGTGAGGTCCTACTGAGCTGCCGTCCGTCGTCTTGAAGCGTCTGTCAACGGTTCCGATGAAACCACTCTGTCCGGAATTAACTCACCACCGGCGCATTCGCATTCAGCCATGCCGCGCGTCACTCCGGCGCCGGTCAAGTACAGCCAGCGGCAAGTCATTCAGCACAGCACCAGCAGCCTCGCTCATATGTCATGGGCCCAACTCGCAGTCGCGGCGTTCAACTGGAGTCTATGGCTGTTCATCATGTTCCTGATGCTCTCGCAGCTGCTCACGGCCATTAACAACTCGACCTTCACCAAGCTGCAGATCCAGCTCGGACAGGACATATCTCGTGGACTATACAGAATACCAGGCGAGAACGACGAGCCGTACAGCGACCGCGTAATTGCGTGCGTACGTCGCGGGCACACTTTCAAGGCCGTCAGCTTGAGTGACGCGCTTTACTATGGCCGCACGATTGTAGAGGATACGTCAGGCGCAGCCATTCATGGCTATCGGGTAGTGCACCGAACCGGACTCGTCTTTAGCGACTCAGCCAGACAGAAATGGACGCAGACCTGCCGCCTGATGAACGCCACGCTGAACGGCATTTTTCAGGCATGCGAAGACCTTGGCTACACCAACCTCACGCGCGATAGTCTCCGGGTCATGGATGGAAACACGCTCTGGAATATCCCAGACGCACTGCCAGTGCTCATCATGCCGATTTGGGACAATGCATTGACGTCCCGAAGCGCGATCCCAGCATGGAACGGCCATGCCTGCATGTTCCGGCTTCGTGGCCAGTTTGACGACTCCACTGATCCGCAGATATATCTCACTGGCGTCAATCGCGTCCCCCGAGAAACTCGCACGGTTGAATGGCTGGGAAGACCCGAGGGCGTGTGGAAAAACGGATGGTACCAAGATCTCGACGGAGTGAGCTGGTACAGCGATATCCCTACGGCAGAGATAACCAATTCGAGTGGACTGGCTCCGCGATACTTTGATCCGTCGATTGGGAAAGAGATGCTCTGCCGCATCGGCTTTGATTGCCCCATGAACGTGCTAGCATTCTCCTGGTCTGCAGAGCTCGCGACTGTCAACTACTTCACGACACAGACCGTGATCATAGTCTCGAACGGCGCGCGGTTTGGACTGTCCTACGTTCATGCGAACATCATCAAGCGGGTGACCTGCGTATTCGAGCTTACAGCGCTGATATCCAATGCGTCCATCATCATGCTGTTGGGGCGATGGATGATCGCCATGCTGGCGCTGTACAGAGGATATAGCAAACGCATCAGTCGTTGGCACAGTGCTGGATTGGGCAGCATCGCGCATGCCCCGAGCTTTATCTACCTGCCGATCGCTATGATGCCGCGAATGAAAGTCATTCTGGCGGCGTTTTACACGATCAGCTGTGATTTCGAAGGCTCCCAGCAGGCTCTCACAGACGCCTGGTTTGTCATGTACCCGTGCATCGTCGATCTCGTTCTCATCTACGCGAGTCTGCTCAATACGGTGACCAAGGTGTTTCGTCGACGCATGAGTGACTGGGGCTTTCCGTTCGCGGTCGTGGCGCTAAGTGTCATGCACTACAATCGACATTTAATCTCAAGCATCGCGTTGCTCAACCCGTTTCAAGGCCGAATGAGCACACAGATCAGCGACGACGAGTATGAAGGGCTGACTGTGGTCGATATGCTTTCGGCTGATGTCGCTTTGCGGATGGATGGCAATGCGCCTGCAGTGCTTTGGCTCAAGCTGCTGATCGTTGCACTCAGCATTTTCCCACTACTTCTGTCTGAGAACATGGGGCTTCGAAGCAAGCGATCCCGAGCTCACAGATCATGCCGCGCGGAGCGAGCGCTCAAGATTCGCGCATGCAACGTCGGTGGAATCGGGCAACACAATAGACGACTGAAAGGAAACGTGCTGACCGCGTATGAACTTGTTCGACTGGGGTATCTGGTGGTTGGCGATCGATACTTGATGACCATCGAGGACTGGCTGGTGCTGATAACTACGAGCTACTTTAAAAGCACGTACACGTTGTGGAACTATCGGATCATGGCTTTCCACGTAACTGAGGTGCGAAAGCGCACCAACGACAAACCAGAGTTCCAATTAAGTGTCCACGGCGAGTTGCGGAGCATTCACGATCCGGTGCTGACAGGCATTGCATGGTGGAATATCGATGCTCGTCCGCTGATATAGCGAACCGTGCAGATACGAATTTGTATTTGCTACGAGAAAGCGTCCAGATTCTTGCGCCTGTATGTGCTCCTATCAACTCCAGCCGACCAGCAAATTCCGCTTGTCCTGCGCAGCAATGCAACGACGGCCAATTAAAGAGCGCGCAACAGATACACCATTGATTAGCGCCGTGTCAGGACGCTTGTTTTTCCGCATCGGGATGCTAAATGCAAAGGAAACTATTGATTCCGCCATGGTTCTAACCGTCAACAAGTCTAAACAAGCAGGATAAGCATTCAATTCATGTTTTAGAGTCCTGTTACAGCTCATCTGAGATGATCTCTATCAAGCTGAACCACGCTTTGCTTACTCGCTGGTATTTCCTTTAAGGTAACGACGTGTCTCTCTCTTTGGCATTTGGTATCTCCTGGACGGCGGTTTGTACGTGAGATCGGCAAAGTTCGGGTCGTGCCGCATGACCCACTCAAGCACCGCGAAATGATTGGATTTGCTGATGACCGATCTGCCGCAGCGCAGCTGGCAGCGTTCATGTAGGAATCGTACAATGTGCGCTCGACCCCATTCGGCCGCTTGGTCGATGGGATTCACAACAAAATCGTCGTCCTCCAAGCCATCGAAGTCATCAGTACTTGCAGCACCAGTCTTCGCCACAGGTTGTTCGGGACAGCTCACGAAACCAGACTCGATGATATACTTGAGCACCTTCAAATGGCCGAGAGATGCCGCCCCGCTTATGGCGGCTTGAGTACAGCCTTCGGATCGATTCTCCAGCAGGAACTTGACGATATCCAGGTAGCCGCCTTCAGCAGCGCCGTCCACAGCATCAGTTGTGCATCTGCCGGATCGACTCTCGTGCACCCATTTCACGATTTCAAAGTGGCCGAACGCAGCGGCAGTGTTCATGGCAACGGTCTTGTTTCGCTTGCATTCCTTGCGGGTCTTGACCAACCACTGGACCACATTCAGATGGCCATGGCGAGCGGCTTGATACAATGCATCGGACGAACACCCTTCTTTTCGGTTTGCATGCAGCCACTGGCATACATTCAAATGGCCGTTTGCGGCTGCATAGGTCATGGCATCACGTGAGCACTCTTTGGGGCGGTTCGCATGCAGCCACTGAACCAGATCCAGTGAGCCATTCTTCGCTGCCATATCGATTGAGAGGCTTACGGCGTGTCTGTGATGCCATTGTCGCTTCGAAGCCGCTTGGGTTGTTGGTCCCTTGATCACTTGTTCATGAAGCCACTGGACGATCTCCAAATGGCCACCTTGCGCAGCGAACGCAATGGCAAATTCAGAGCACGCAGGTTGCTTTTCATGCAGAAATTGGACGATCTCCATGTGACCCAACTGCGCTGCATCAAACATCAGCTCGCTCCTTGGCTCATGCATTCGATGGTCGTACAGATACTTGAGAGCGTCCAGTTGGCCAGCCTCCGCCGCGGTCACGGCCAGACTGTTGATCCAGATCTTGTGAGCAGACTCGTCTTCAATCTCGCTGCCATCACTGTCCTCAAACATCTCCCCCTCAGTCCACGGGAACTTGTCGTCGATCCACTTGACCATCGCCAGATCCACCTCGTTGCGCTCGTTCTCTTCCGGCTCGTCCCAATCCGTCTCGGGAAACGTCTCGAGCAGCCACTGGGCCATGGAGATGCTTGTCGCCGCCACGATGCCTCGCTCCAACTCACGAAGAATATGCTGCTGCTTGTGTGCCTCAACCCACTTCATGAACGCGAGATTGTCTTGTCCGATCTCGATCTCCACATCGATTGAGAGCGAATACCCGCGCTCATGCAGCCAGTAGGTCGTGTCGGCATGCCGACATTCAATCACGCGTTCCTTGGGATCCGGCAGAAGCCGCTGTTGTTCCAGCCGTCCGAGCACGTGGACGCGGTTCCAGTCGATGGCGCACTGCATGAGGTGCTTGGCTGTGTCCTCGTTGAGGGGCAAGTACTCGGTGAGCCACCAGTCCAGGATCTGGGTCTTGCTCTGTTCACCAGCTCGTTTCACGTTCTGGAGGAACCGGTTCATGCGGAACTCTGCGCTGAGCTCAGTCCACTCGTGAGCTAAAAGTCGGCCAAGCAGACGCACCGCAGAGGCTTCGTCCAGCCAAGCAGGCGCATCGGACAGCACAGTTTCCAGCGTCCAGTGGTCGCACACTGAGTCCAAGAAGCTACTGATGGATCCGGCCTGGTGCTCGATCCCGCGCCGGGACGAACAAATGACTGCGGCTGCAGTGAGAACTGGAGGCCCAGGGTAGTGCGCTTGGGACTGCGGCTTGGTCAATGCGGCTGAGGCCGGACAGTCGCGCATGCGCTTGGATGGCCGCGTCGTCATCTCAATTGCCGCATGTCATGTGATTGACAGGGATGCTAATGTCACAGCCTGGCTGGTGGCAGCAAACAACAAAAAGCAGCCACCAACCAGCCAAAGCCAGCATGCGATATTCTGAAATGCAGTGACGAAGCACAGACGGGAATGGCCGATGGAGAGAATGCTCGTGAGCGATTGTCTCTTTGGGCAAGTGCGTGCGCAATTATGGCGTTTGTTTGACTGATCGGAATGAACAGACACTGAATCGTTGCTTTCGGCAGTGTAATAATGCCCGTCAACAACGCAGGAAATAATTATTCCATTCATGGGCTGAGTCCTGATAGAGATCATCGAAGACGTCTCGCATCGACCAGATGACTCTTGTCGCTTATTCGCTGCCTCCTCCTGTAAGGTACCGATGCGTCTCCTTCTTCGGCATCCGATAACCGCGGGATTGTTGGTAATCGAAATCGGCAAAGCTCGGGTCGTTTCGCATGACCCACTCCAGCACCGCGAAAGAATTGGATTTGCTGATGGCGTATTTGCCACAGCGCAGTCCGCAACGTTCATGGAGCAATCGCACAATGTGCGCATAACCCAATTCAGCAGCTTGATCGATGGGGTTCGCGACATATTCTTCGTCGTCCGAGTCATCAAAGTCACTAGTGCTTCCTCCAGCACGGTTCACCACAGGCTGTTGTTCGGGGTAGCTTGCAAAGCCAGACTCGATGAGGTACTTGAGTACTTTGAATTGGCCATGAAAGACTGCCCCACTCATGGCTCCCTCGGTACAACCTTCGGATCGGTTCTCCAGCAGGAACTTGACGATGTCCAAGTAGCCGCCTTCGGCCGCGTCATCCACTGCCTTGGTTGTGCAGGTCCCGGATCGGCTCTCGTGGATCCATTTCACCAGTTCGAAGTGGCCGAAGGCAGCGGCTGCGTCCATAGCGACTGATTGCTGTCTCTTGCACTCCTTGCGGTTCTTGAGAAGCCACTGGACCACTTCAAGATGGCCGTTGCTGGCTGCGTCATACAACGCATCGGACGAGCACCCTTCTTTCCGGTTCGCATGCAGCCACTGGAGGATATGCACATGGCCAGCTGAGGCCGCATTATCCATGGCATTGCGTGTGCACTCTTTGGGGCGGTGCGAATGTAGCCACTGGATCAATTCCAGCGAGCCGCTCTCTGCTGCCATATCAATCGAGCGGTTGGGTTCGTGCCTATGACGCCCTCGTCGTTTCAAAGTCCGTCCCTTAGCCACTTGTTCATGAAGCCACTGGACAATCTTCAGATGGACGCCCTGCGCTGCAGAGTCAACAGCGAATTTGGAGCACGACGGATCCTTGTCATGGAGAAATTGCACGATCTCCATGTGGCCCAACTGCGCCGCACGAACGATCCGGTCGCATCTTGGATCATAGAGTCGATGGTCGTACAGGTACTTGACTGCGTCCAGTTGGCTGGCCTCCACCGCGATCTCCATGAGGTTGTTGATCCAGAACTTGTGCGCGGAATCGCCCTCGATCTCGATCTCGCGGCCATCCACGTCGTCCACATACACCTCTCCCTCGGACCACACAAACTTGTGCTCGAGCCACTTGGCCATCGCCAGATCCACCTCGTCGTGCTCATTCTCTTCCGGCTCGTCCCAATCCGTCTCCGGGAACGTATCCAACAGCCACTGGGCCATTTCAATACTGAAGCAATTCATACTGGATGCCGCCACAATCCCTCGCTCCAGATCACGAAGAATATGCTGCTGCTTGTGTGCCTCAACCCACTTCATAAACGCGAGATTGTCTTGTCCGATCTCGATCTCCACATCGATTGAGAGCGAATACCCGCGCTCATGCAGCCAGTAGGTCGTGTCGGCATGCCGACATTCAATCACGAGTTCCTTGGGATCCGGCAGAAGCCGCTGTTGTTCCAGCCGTTCGAGCACGTGGACGCGGTTCCAGTCGATGGCGCACTGCATGAGGTGCTTGGCTGTGTCCTCGTTGAGGGGCAAGTACTCGGTGAGCCACCAGTCCAGGATCTGGGTCTTGCTCTGCTCGCCGGCTCGCTCCACGTTCTCCAGGAATCGGTCCATGCGGAACTCTGCGCTGAGCTCAGCCCACTCGTGAGCTAAAAGTCGGCCAAGCAGACGCACCGCAGAGGCTTCGTCCAGCCAAGCAGGCGCACCGGACAAGACGCTCTCCAGCGTCCAATGGTCACACGCAGAGTCCAAGAAGCTGCTGATGATTCCGGCCTGGTGCTCCATCCCTGTCAACCTGGACTGCGCCCTGCAGACGACCGCAACAGCAGTGAGCAAGCCAGGTGCAGCAGACAGGATGTGGGCTCGTGGCGCCTTGACCGATCCGGCTGAGGCCTCGGAGCCACGCCCGCGCTTCGACGGCCGCATCATCTCCAACTGGCGCATGTCATTTGATTGAAGGGCATGCTAATGCCACAATCTGGATGGTGGCAGCATTTACCTTAGCCACCAACCAAAGCCAGAGTGGTTCTCTCTCCTGCCCACAGCAGATGCAGTGAACAGTTGAGAATGAAAGGGCAGATCTGCTGGCTCATGCTACAGTCCACAGACCCACGTGAGTTTCCATGCCTCAGCTGAATGCTGCTGCTGCATGCGTCACTTCGGGCTCATCGGTAGTCAGCTCAGTCGTACTTAATATGATCGTCCACTGAAGTTGCGCCTCAGTGCTTATGGTTTCCACCAATCAGCGTGCGGCAGAGCCGGTGACACGCGAGCGTGGAGAGAACGCAATGATGATGCGGCGGACCTCGGGGCTGCTGCGGCGTACGGCCCAGCGCCGCCATGCAGCCGCCAGCGGGCTCCACCAGAGCGCATGGCTGTCTTCCGCAGCCACGCGCGGTCTCAGCTCCGAGCCACACGCGTTGCACGACGTGTACAAGGCCCAAGTGGATGCCGGCGAGATCACGTACGACCCTGTGCAGATGCGCGCCGTGGAGCATCTGGACGCTCTGTACGCGCAGATCCTGGCCTACGGGGGCCCGTCGGACAAGCCACAGCCTGCGAAGCCGGCTGAAAAGTCCTGGTGGCAGCGGCTGACGGCCGGCGACGCGGAAGAAGCCGCTAAGGAGACCGAGTCTGGCGTGCCAAAGGGCTTGTACCTGCACGGCGGCGTCGGATGCGGCAAGGTAAGTGTCGCCCTGCCCTGCTGCTCTCTGCGTGGCTGAATAGGGAGGGCGTCTGATGGTGTGCATGCGTGCGTAGACGTTCGTGATGGACATGTTCTTCGACCACATCCCAGTCGAGCGCAAGCTGCGCGTGCACTTCCACAAGTTCATGCTGGACATCCACAAGAAGATGCACGAGCTGCGCAAGCAGGGCCACCGCGAGGACCCGATCCCGTTCATCGTGGATGACCTGCTGCAGAACAGTTGGCTGCTCTGCTTCGACGAGTTCCAGGTCACGGACGTGGCCGACGCCATGATCCTGCGCCGGCTCTTCTCGGCGCTGCTGGACCGGGGCTTCATTATGGTGGCCACGTCCAACCGCCCGCCCTCGGAACTGTACAAGAACGGCGTGCAGCGCGATCTGTTTATGCCGTTCATCGACCAGTTGTACAACAAGTGCGAGGTCGTGTCGCTCGACGACTCGGACACGGATTACCGCGTGCTCAAGGTGCGGAAGGCTGGCCCCTCGCGTTTGAGATTGCGTTGGAACCCCCAAATGAATTGACCTGATTGTCATCATGTAGAGCGCCACGCATGCGCACAATGTGTACAACTTCCCCTTGGCTTCACGTGAAGCCCGCGGCATTTTCACCTACGAGTTTCTTCACCATTGCAAGGTATTTGAGAGTGTGAAACTTGTCTACATGCATAGTTCCTGATCTTTTTCGTTCAGGGCGAACAACTCGTGGCCATGGACCTGACCACGCAGGGACGCAAGGTGCATGTGCCGCAGGCTGCTGTGAGTGCCGGCGTATGTGAGTACTCGTTCGAGGAGCTCTGCGATCGACCGCTTGGCGCGGCCGACTATATCGTCATCGCCGAAGCGTTCTCAGTCGTTTTCGTGCGCGATATCCCCAAGCTCTCGCTGAACAAGATCAACCAGATGCGCCGGTTCATCACGTTTGTGGACTGCATGTACGACAAGGGCGTGCGGGTATGTGTGTCTTGTGCCTGCGCTCTCTTTCTGACTGGTGGGAAGGCTTACAAGCATATATAATTGATCGTGATATGCAGCTTCACTGTCTGGCTGATGCGCCAGTGGAAGATCTGTACCAAGTGGATGTGAGCGTCAAAGCTCACGTTGATGAGGTGTTTGCGTTCGATCGCACTGTTTCTCGACTGCTGGAGGTGCGTTGTTGATTGCAACGATCAGCAGACCAGTGTGATTAACCACAGCTCACTGTTTCTCTTGTTGAGTAGATGGGAAGCGAGGCGTATTTGCTTGCGCACAGTCAGCAGGAGCGCAACGAGCAGCCGCATTTGTATCTTACAGCTGCGACCGCTCATCAAGAAACCAGCGACAGCCAGGACGATGAGGCAGCAACGGGATCGTAGAGAGATGGACTAGAACACAAAGAGGATTTTTGAGAAGCAATGGAACTTGACACGGTCATTCAGCACAAAGTTTTGTTAAGCCTCCGACTGTTTGAAAATCAACGAAAAAACCAACGCGTGTGGTGATGCGCTGAGGCTGAAGGGTTGCACCTGTGCTTGGCTACGTGCCTGCTTCTGTCTCCCATCCAATGTACCCACATCGTCCGATGGAAGATCCAAGCCTTCTCAGTGGGAAGTGGGACGACATCTGTGCCAGGAATGTAGATTTGTGCCATGCAGGAACAGGGAATGTTAGTATTTGGTAGAATTCCCAGCCAAATTGAACTGGTCTACATTAGCAGTCTCATTCCAGCAGTGGGCAAGAGAGGAATATTGGTGACGATCCATCTAGGCAGCTATGAATGCATGTGCTTTGCCACAGGACGGTTCTTCGGTTCAACTCCGCTTAGATATTGACTCAATCAATCTGCAAACTGCTTCATGTTCGCGATCATAGCGTTCTTCATCAAGTGCACTGTGGCCTTCGAAAGAGTCGCGTCGTTCCTGATCATGCCCGAGCTGGACCCGGCCAACATGTTGACGATCGACCACCCGAGTGCCAAGGACTACATCGCCCAGAACGCGATCATTTCCATCGAGAACGGTGAGTTTGGATGGGACAGCGACGTCTCGCTGCTGCGCGACGTGAACCTGCAGGTGCAATCCGGTGACTTCTACGTGCTGCACGGCACCGTGGGCTGCGGCAAATCCTCGCTGTGCTCGGCGCTGCTGGGCGAGATGGTCAAACGCAGCGGTACGGTCTACGTGGGCGGCAGCGTGGCGTACTGCTCGCAGCAGCCGTGGATCCAGAACATGACTGTGCGCGAGAACATCTTGTTTGGCCATGCGTACGACCACAAGAAGTACCAGAAGGTGGTCGATGCGTGCGCCTTGACGGCC
>JAADVF010000883.1:0-11970 GCA_023334555.1 Elongisporangium undulatum | reverse complement strand
TTGCTCAAGGACTCGGCCAAGCAGTGATTGGCTGCAGGCAGCTCTGGGAAGGTATTGGTGAGCGCCAAAGCGTTTCAGTCACTTGTCTGCGTAGTTCGTGCGTTGGCCGACGCCATGGAGAAAGTTGCCCCTTTTACTAACCATAGCAGTAGCGAGAGTTGTAACGATGACTCAGACTATGACTGATATGGATGGACATTGCTTGTTAAAAATTAGATTTGAGCTTGGGAACAGTGATCCCAAGGTCCTAGTACATTGAGTTATTTAATATGCATGAGTGGCGAATATCACGATGTTATTATCATGCGTTCGTCAACAATGCAAGTACTACGTTGTTGTTTTTACGCTTGGCTTCGTGTTCCTCACTAAGCAAGACCTCTCCATGGCGTCGGCCAGCACGCGAACTACGCAGACAAGTGACTGAAACGCTTTGGCGCTCACCAATACCTTCCCAGAGCTGCCTGCAGCCAATCCCTGCTTGGCCGAGTCCTTGAGCAAATTCCCATTGCTCATTTCCTCCACACCAGTCACTTCCTCCAAGGTACTCGACCCATCTTGACGCCCGAAAGGGAACCGACTCTGCTGTTTAGACCGAAGCAAAATCAAATCAACTCCAGCCCACGAGCGGGACACGTTCTTCTCAGTCGGATTCAAGATCGTTTCGTCCACGCCCGGGCCCGTCTGGTATCCACACAAAAGCTCTCCATAGAGCATCGCACGCTTAGCTAGTTGCCAAAACGAGACCTCTTCGGTCGGTGTGCAGTACCGATCTGATGAATCGACCTCGAACGACGCGCCGCTGGGTCCTAGAAGCTCATCCAGAATGATCCGGACATCACGACTTTCCGAGATCATGGCCAGGATGCGACTCACAAGCTCGTTGGACTCTAAAAACTCGGACATCTGTAGAATGGTCGAGCTTGTTGCAATCATCCGCTGCGTCCGTGGATCTAGAATCTCGCTGATGCATTTACACGTCGCTTGATGACTTGAAGCGGATACTGTCTGTAAAGCCCGAATAAGCAAAAGTGACGCCATCGCATGGGAATCGGAGTGCATAATGTCGTCCTCGCGGGACTGATCTGCCAGAATCATCATGGACGTGAACGTGTGAAGCGGGATCGGGTTCAGATGCCTTTTAATGGCGGTATTTCCATAGTGATGCACCAGTTTGATGTTACGCAGTGTCTTGACATCAAGTCCGCTCTCTGTCAGTGCTATGCTGCGGGTATGGATAGGCTTTGTGCAAAGCATATGTACTTCAGTTCCTGGAGCCACCAAAGTATCCAGCAGCCGGATCATATCGCGAATTTCTCGACGCCAACCACACATCAGTATGCGTTCGTTGACGTGGTCCTTGTCTACTGGTTTAGGAAGACAGCCCACATTGATTTCGGCCGGCGGACACGCTTTGTATGTGCCGTCATCCTCAGCTAGCACCAGAACTTGATCACCAGCTTGAACCACAGTGCCGAAGTCAGGGAAGATGTGCATATCCCCCTTGGCTGACTTGATTCCGATGGGAATCGCATTTGGAAATCGCTCAGACAGACCACCAAACGGGACTCCAACGCATTCCGGCCATTCCTTGGCGTAGAATTCGTTGCCTTCAAATCCAAGCAGTGTCGAGTACACTCTAGATAACCCGGTGGACCGGGCCCCCATCAAGATGAGCCGTCCGACCACGTCGTGGGACACGACAATATCGATTTGCTGTCCCCCAACGAGACGAACTAGCGGCTCATTGTCGATATCACGTAGCTCTGCCACAATGTGACCAGTCACCTGTAATGCATGGCATTGTTTGGTTGATGTTATTCATGCAGATATAAACGACTGAGTAGTTCGTTACCTGCGGCAGTGTTTTCAATGCGATCACAGATCGAAGCACAGCCGAATCGGATCGATCGGCATCTCCTGTCGTGAGCGCCATGATGACAATGCTTTTCGCTCGATGCGCAGAGACTTTGAGCAAATCCACCGAGTGCAACGGCGTTCCAGTGCGAAACAGCACTTTGGTTCCACGCAGATCTTTCGCATGCAGATTAGAGCTGAGCTCAGCTTCCATTCTTTCTTTCTCAACGGCAGCCAGCACAATGATCACGCCGCCGCCTTCGCTTTCGTTGGCCAAACAGATCTGCCGGATGAAAGAGATGGATTTGTCTGTCCATCCAAGCATCAACTATAACAATATTGAGAGACATATCACAATACAAGAGCCTCAACGAGAGCACGTACGGTGTGCTCTTCCTCTGCAACTTTGGCCTTGCCCTGCTTAAACGTGTCCATTGTTTCGCGAATCGCGTCGACAATGAAGCCCTCGATGACGGAGCGGCACATAAAGCCGCACAGTGTGATCATCATACCTATTAGACGAAGCCACTGCCATAGCGGTCGTAAATACCACACATTGAACACACACAGAGAATGCTACCAACCGGTTCGACCAGCTCCGTGTGCGCAAGCGGAGCTGACAGATACGTCCAGGCATCCCAAATCGAGTCGGCCCAGACTAGAATCGGCTCTGCGACCTTCAAAGAGCAGCCGCCGGAGGTGATGATGCATCCGGCAACAACGCACAACGTGGCGATTTGTCCTCGTCTGGACGTTATGTAGATGTCCAGCCTGTAGTTGATGCGGTCAGCCACCGAGTGGGGCTTGGCTGCAGTTCGGGCCGCTGAAGTCGTGGTCTTAGCCGAACCTTCGCGGAGCAAGCTTACCGAGGGAAGCGTCTGAATGGTCGCTGGCTTAGTCGGCGCGTTCTCTACTAGCGCTGCGCTTCCGGGCTTGATGGGATCATTGCTCCGAAGCGCATTTGCTTTCCCATGCAAATGCTGAGCTGATGCGCGCTCCTCGTGCTCGGATCGATCTGAATCCGAGTCCTCCTCCTCATTGGCCACGACGTATTTCACGACCGAGTCGACGCCATTCAACGGTTGAACCTCTCGCGACCTGGCACTGTCATCTGCTGGCTCCCACGCCCAAGCCGCTTGGCTGGTATCGCTGGCCATCGCTCCAGGCTGCAGAGAGTTGAGCAGGAATGCACACTTGGGCGACGTATTTATAACGCGAGGGTAATCTTAGCAGCATGACGATCGTCACGTGATGCCATTGCGTTCGCATCCAGTTGAGACAGGATCTGCTGCCCAAAGCGAAGGTTCCGTTCAGTTGATAGTCCTCATCAGAGCTGAGCACAAAGCAATGCTGCGGGAGAACAAGTTCAATAGAGACAGGTCCCCCATTCTGGTGTTTCCGCCTGCGGATCGCAAGTACTGCTCTATCTGTTTAAACAGGGTATGTAGTTTAAGGATTTCGATCCAATCCGAAGATCACACCTGACCGAGAAGCCAGCCAGCCATAAGCCAAGGATCATGACGGCCACCACCAAGCTCTACCGCTTGTCAACGCCGCTGCAGGGACTGCTGGGCAAGACCCAGCTCTCGCGCCCTGCCGCTGTGAAGGAATTGTACGTGCTGCGCTGTCTGCTCTTTGGCGCTTTGGACTGATTGGCTGACACTGCTTGGACAGCTGGGCCTACGTGAAGCAGCACGAGCTGCAGGACCCGGCCGACGGCCGCATCGTGCGCCCCAACCAGCCCATGAAGGACGTCTTCCAGGTGAACGAGATCCAGTTTACGCAGGTCATGGGCCTGCTGTCTAAGCATCTTGAGCCCGAGGCGCCCAAGCCCAGCAACTGAGCCAACCGAACGAATGCGACTGAGAGGACCGGGAGTGGAGCAATCCCATGCGTGTTAACCTTATATAAGCACACCGGCTGCATCTAAATATGTTTGTGGGTCCAGCTGGCTGTTGTCGGTGCTATCGCGCTCGTGGCCGCCGGACAGCCGCACTTCGTCCAGCATGCGATCCATGAACCGCTGGTTCTCCTCCATCTCACTGGTGGACATGGTGCGGCCAACCAGGAGATCTTCCGGCGCGACCATCAGCTGGTGATGGTCGTGGCCAGGATCCAAGCTACTGCTGTTCAGGTCGTCTGCACGCTCATCCTGCGGAACGACCTCCATTCCGGCCATGTTAGGGTCGTAGATACTGTGCACCTTGCGCTTTTTCACCTTCTGCGACCGGATCGTTCGCCCGCAAAACTGCGAGGCAAAGATCTCAAACGCCTCCATGGAGATGGCAGAGAACGCGTTCATGAAGTCGTCCAAAGGCCGTGAGTACTGCATGTTCTGCTTGCCAACGCCTCGGCGCTCCTTGTCCTTAATCTCGACCATGCTCTCGATCAGGCCCTCAAAGACTGGGTGCGTCCTGAAGTGGCCAAATAGGCCCATGCGAGCGCATTTCAGCCAGAATGCTGCCTTCTTCTTCTCATCAGCCGTTGCCTGCTCCTTCACGACCTGGTACAGCGCGCGGAACGAGCTGTTCTTGGACAGTTTCCGAAGGAACGGGTCGCTCTCCGTGTACACACTGGGCACGAACTTGACGTTCTCCAGGTTCTTGGGCGCCTTGGCTCGACTCAGCACACTTCGAAAGTTGGCGACGCTTTTAAGGTCCTGGCAGGCACGACAGGCACCAGCCTTGGCTAAGCTGTCCACGGTGCGATGGCACCGCAAACTGCGGACGCATTTGCCCAGTTTGTCCACGCGCCAGAGACACTCGCTGAAGACCGCGTCCTGCAGAATGTGCTTCTGGTCATCGTTGAGCTTTTCCACAATCTTCACCTTCTTTTCGTCTGTGAACACTTGCGGAAACAGCTCCTTGGCAATGACGTACTTTGGTCGACTGCCTCCAATGATCTGAACTGCTTGCGTCACGTATAGCTGTACTTTGTCATCGCGAAGCCCACAGCAAGGCACGTGGTCCAACAGCTTGGGCGCCGGTGCTGCCACAGTAAGGGGTGCTTCCACTGTGGACAGAGAACTGCTTTCCGCGTCATTCTCGTCCTCATTGTCATTGGCATCATCTGTCGTCGTCTGATACTCAGTGACATTCCCGTCATCAGTGACCGAAACTCGAGTTTGAAGCGTGTCTTCGGCACCAGACATGGATTGGTCAACATCTGACCCCGTCGCCATAGCTGTCGAAGTGGAGAATGAGCTCAAGTCGACGTCATGCATATCCGTGATCGATAGAGTCGGCATCATCCCACCGCCAGAACCATCCAGCAAGTTGTCGAAAGTCTCAGTCTGGCTAAGCGCAGCAGCATCGTAGAGCAGCTCATGCTGTTGGGCTTCCGTCGCAAATGGTTTGCGCAGAGACTGAGAGATCAGAGCATTCGACGGCGTCGGCAACTTCCGCTTTCGAGTGAGTAGCATTTTTTGCTTCCGTCCACACAAGTGGTGCTGGAAAAACTCACACGCTTCCATGGACAGATCTGAGATTGACCGCATGAAGTTATCCAAGTGGTCGCTGTAGTTCATATTCTGCATGCCCACGCCGCGCCGCTCCTTGTCCTTGAGTGTGACCATGGACTCGATCAGTCCAATCAGCGCTGGATGCGAATCAAACGCACCTTCAATCCCCATTTCGCCCATATCAAACCACATATTGAGCACACTGTCATCCGCGATATCAGCGAGCGATAGATCACGCAGTGTGCGAGCGTGCTCTTCGTCCATATTGAACTCCGACTCCAGCATAGAGAACGCACGCGTTGAGCCAAACTTGCGATTCAGCGGGTTTCGAGGCGTCTTGGCTTTCTTGAGCGTGGTGCTAGCGGCAGTGCGCAGACTTGCATTCGAGCGCAATGAAGTGCAACTGACACATACCGTTTCGCCTTTTCGAGCATCAACCATTCCGCTGCAGTGCAAGCTGCGAATCGAATTCCCATCTTTGTCGATAAACCATAGCGCTTCGGATTCAACAGCGTCATGGAGAGCTATCCGCTCTTCAGGGGACAGCTTTGCGGTAATCTTGGTGGGTTCTCCGGTCGTAAAGAGCTGAGGAAACATCTCCTGAGCAATTTTATGGCGAGGCCGACTTCCACCAGTGAGCTGCACAGCTGCTGCCACAAATGCACTCATTTTTTCGTCACGCAGCCCTGGACATGGAATCAGTCCATGGACATGCACGGCGTCCCAATGAATCTCTCGAGGAAAGCTCTTTTTCTTGGCCCGAAAGGTGTTTGTATCCGTCACGTGGCGTGGTTCTGGTGCGGACACCTTGGCTACTACTGCTGCTGGCTTTTTCTTGGGTGGTTTTAGCACGGCAGTAACTTTTCGACGCTTTGCCAGCTTCTGTTTGGATGCGACATGCTCCAAGAACTTGCTGATCTCCCACGCCTGTGTCAGAATCACCAGGCGAGAGCACTTGCACTCGATAAAGCGGCCGTCGGGCGTGATTCGGCTGAAGTGGGGGTGCGATTTCAGCGCCACAGCAGCCTCGTACTCTTGCAGCAGCTCCTTCGAATCAATATCAGGGGGCGGCTCGAATGCTAGCTCCACTGTCGTTTCGAAATCAGCCGCTAGAACTTCAGCCAATGACCTCAATCTGTAACTCGTGGGGTCATCGTCTTTTGTCGACACCTCTTCCATCTGCTCAGCTCGTGCTGACTTGATGCTGTTTCCTTTGGCTTTGGCTGCTGCGCGTTCTTGATCTCCATTACTCGCAACGTCTTGATCAAGGATCTCTAGACAACTCAGGTCATTCTCCCCCGTTCCCTGCTGCTGAGACTGATCTTTATCCAAGGGACCTCTCGTAGACCCTACTGAGCTCGACGCTGGTATTGCACTGGAGGAAGGCCGTAATTGTTTGGGCGAAGGTTGAGAGGATTTGTTGGCTGCGGTGGGCTTTGGCGTCCGCAAGAACGTGCAGTTGCGGCTGACCACATGCTGCTCAAACTTCAGGATGTACCACGGAGGGTTCAAGCGCACATTGCGACCGCATTTACAGGTGATCATGCGTCCGTCCAACGAGATAGCAGCCACGATAGGGTGGCTTCGGATCTGCTTGATCTTGTCTTCGCGCCGAGAGTAGTAGACCACATCCCGCGACGCATCGTAGACATTCGAGGACCCGCTGGCGAAGGATGGCTCAATAAGCGGCGCCTTCGCTTCGCTGTGTGAGCTTGAGTCTGCCAATTCCGTTGCCGGTGCTTGCTGTAATGGCTGCTGCTGCTGCTCTGACTGAGCTTGCTCTTGGTGCGGCACAAGCGACGAGGCGTTCGCAGTCGCTTCCGCCAGGCTGCTCTCGTTGCGCACCAGGAAGGCGTGGATCTGCAGGGCATTGAGCTCCATGTTCATGTCCATGCTGTTGATCGTGGAGTGCATCGGGTTCATGGAGATCTCGGTGCTGCTCAGCCCAAAGTCGTCGTTGCTAACTTGGTCGCCCTCCTCGATGATGTTGATGGCCTCGTCAGCGCCCACGCCATGCGGGTACTCTCCCGCAGGGCCGTCCATGGCGTAGAACAGGCTCAGGTCGCGCCCGGCCGCCGTCTCGCTCTGCGTCTGCGCGGCGTCCTCCGCTGAAGCCGCGTCGCCATTCGCCATAGAGCTCCCAAGTGAATCGATGCGACCGCCAGCGCTGAGGCGTTCGTATAAGGGCTAGGGTGGTATGTTTTTTATTTTAGTTTCCTGGAACTTTGAATATAAGAAGACACGCGTTCTTTTATTCGCCCTAAGCGGAAACACTCGACTCCTGGAGACATAATGCCAGCCAGCTCCCTTGGCACAAACGCACCGAGACGCGCATTCACAGATCACTACAGGATGTGGCCTTAACTGAGAGAGAAGGCGCGCTGTGTAGTACTCCATTTGCCACGATGAAGCTGACAACAACTGGGATCCTGATGATCGAAGCATCGTCTCGTGGTCGGTTGCAGGGATTCGAAGCCATTTTGGGCGCGATGCAGCATGAAACGGAAGCCTTAAAGCCGCGCAGGGAGATTCGCCTGGTCGGTTTCTGCGTGTCGGTTTTGTCGTGCCGGGTGGAGATGAAACGCAAGACACCAAAGAGCGCGAGAGTCATCGAGCAGCAAGCGGCGCCAAGACTGAGCGTGGCGATTTGGTCCGGTGGTCGCCAGCATGGAGCTTGCGTATCTGGTCGGTGATCGCGTCGATGGTCTGTACGACGGCAACAGTGACGACATGTGGTATCCTGGACGCATCGAGCGCGTCAACAGTGCGGAGCCGCCGACGTTCCAAGTCCAATACGACGACGGAGAGATCGAGTACACTGTCGCGTTGGAGTTCATCCGCATGCATGTGGCCGGCACAATATCAGTCGGCACCCGAGTCTTTGGTCGGTACGCTGGCGGAGACGAGTGGTACCCCGGCAAGATCACCGAAGTCCAAGAGCACGGCCTGTACACGATCGAATACGACGACACCGAAGTGGAACACGACGTTCCGATTGAGTTTATTCAGGAACCCCTGGAGGAATCCCGCGCTCCTGTTGAAGATGACCCCGCACTGACACAGGACACTGGTCCAGATGAACTCGAGACTGCGGAATCAATCGATCAAGGACAGCCGGACGTCTTGCCGCCTGCGATCCATGAACCTGTGGCGAGCGAAAGTGATACCGAAGAGACTAATGAGCCTGAAAGGGCTCCATCCCAGCAAGTGCTGCCTCCATTGGAGCGACCAAACTACACCCAGGACCCAAAAGAAGAAGCCCTTCAATCTAAATCTCATCCGCGCCAATCCGATCCCACTCCTCTCGCTACACATGAACATGCGAATACTGTAGAAGCTATCCAACTGTTGGGCAAACGACTCGCGGACTCTATAACGACCAAATCGGTGCTTTCCACTTTGGTAAAGCAATTGCGAGCGTTTCCACAGATCACAGCCGATCTAATGCACGAGTACGGAGGCGAAAAGCTCGTGATGGACGTGCTCAAATTCCACAGCTCGCACGCTGTGATTCAGTGTTACGGATTCGTCTTGCTTCGACGGCTCTGCTTTTTGTGCTTGAAGAGCACGCACATTTTTTTGCGTACTGGAATCATCGATCTGGTCACCATAGCGATGCGAAAGTTTGTCGAAGATGCTATTTTGCAGGCATCGGCATGCGGAGCGTTGGCTGTGTTTACCCGTGTTCATGCTGGATTGACGATGCTGCTGGACCACAGAGTAGCCGACTTGGTTCTTTCGACGATTTTGTATCACAAAACGTACAGTGTGCATACTCGACAAGTGCATTACTATGCTTGTGAAGGTATGTGCTTGCTGTCATAACCCCATTTGCGTTCTGTATGTATATCATATCTTTTCTCTGATGTGTGCAGTTTTACTGGAGCTGTGCGAGCTTGGAGACGATACGACAGTACAAGCTCTTTGCGCACCGCAAATCGGCATGGGAGTGAGCGATATTTCTCCTATTTCGCTGCTGCTCTTTTTGCTGCGGCAAACGCTATCATTCGATGATAAGAAAGCATGTTGCGCCGTCGGAACGCTGTTGATGTGGTAAGCATGAAGGAATATTGTGACCTACCAAACCCAAATGGAATTTACAGCTGATCAAATTTCTTTTATGTCACTTAGTTTGGCAGCAAGTAATCGTTACGCTGCTCGCTTGATTTTGGACTTGAATGGAATCAGCGAGCTTTCTACAGTAATGGCTAAATACTCGACAGAAGCTGGCATTCAAAAGTACTCTCCAGCTGCATCGAAGGAATTTGCTTTGTGTAGTATCCAAAATTCGTCCACACGAAAAGTCCGAGACACAGCCTCGGAGATTTTGCAGGAATCTGGATCTTTCGAAGAGTTGCACCATGAACGATTAAACAAGTCAGATGCTAAAGGACGTCACGGTAATGGTACGCGTAGTAAGACTCCTGTTGGAACAGGAAAACGTGCACCAGCCATGCCAAAGACAGGATCAATTAGCGGGGGATATCCATCTCCTCCATATCCACGTGGTTGTGGAGCCTCAAACATTGTCTCGTACAAGGATCCGCTCTCATTCTCAAAATTTGCCTCGCCAATCGGTAGAGCTCCGGACATTCCATCAAACATGAGATCATTTGCTCCTCCTCCCACAACCCATTACAATCAGAAGGCACTCCCGCATCGTAACAACCTCGTCATTGTCGATGGTGGCAAGGATACCGATCAATTTTACACGTCTTCGGCAGCATCTGGCACGCATAACCAGCCAAAGCGTTTCGCAAAGGAAGAACGCCAATCGTTGCTATTCGAAACGTACGGAGTCCAAGCAGCTGGAAACGATATGTACGCAAATAAACCGACAGGATTCAAGCGAACACAGCTAAAACCTCATATTGTATCTGACGAGGCTACTTGGGCTACCCCAGTCATGCAGCATAAATATCGCGGTGAGCTTAGCTCGGCTACCAAAAGTGCCTTGAACTCATCAAACTATGGATCAGTTGGAACGAGTAGAAATTTCAGTAGAGATACATTCATTGAGCCAGACGCAACCCCGATATCTCAGCGAGGACCATATGATCAAGAATTATCCCCAACATCGTCACGAAATCATCCGAAACGGAAGAAGAAAAAAGGGTCTACATCATTTCAAGTCAAGATCGAAAATGACACCCAATTGCATATAACCAAGGAGATGCGATCGCCATTTTCGTCACCAGCGAAGAAATCAAGCCGGAAATCAATAAATCAAGTTGCAAATAGCCACTCAAAGAAAGCAAGTGCACCCAAATCGAATCGTTCTCCTTCAAAGAAAACGACGAACACTGCGACGGTACCTACTGAATCATTAACTGCATTCGCTGCTAAGCTTTTCCAAGATGACCTTGCATATGGGAGTATGGATGGATACCACTCCAGGATGACGCCACAAGAGAAAGAAGACTATCATGAACGGGAGCGATTAAGTTTTGCTGAAAAGCTTCACAAAATGATCGATAAAGCCAAATCTTCGCTGCCGCAGGGTGTGTCAGCAGCTACAGATGGAACAGCGAGGTCTTCACGTTCGAGTACGTCACGCTCATCCACCCTGACTGCTCGATCTTTGAAGACACCCAAAACTCCAGCCATAAAACCCGCCGCTGTAATTACAAAAAGTCGCCTGAGCGCAGAAGCTACTGTTCAGAAAGTAGCTCCAGTATCATCCTCGGTAACACCTCCATCCAAGTATGCGTCACGAATACCAGTGATTCGTGAGGCGAAGAAAGTTCCGGTTATTTCGTCAAAACCCACATCAGCGAAAAGGCCAGTTGCACCAAATATCACCCCTGTGAAGTATCCGAGTCCTGTGCCCGGCTCTATTGATGTAAAAGCCAATATCGATGTCCCCAGTGAAGTTGCAGCTGAAGCTAAAGAAAGACCGATCAGTTCGAAATCATCTGAGAGTCTAACCGTACCAGTAGCTGCTGAAGATTCTGAAATGATTGTTAATTCTGAAGAAATCTCCGGTAACACAAGTAAGCCCGAAGAAATCGTTCCAACCACTCCTGTTGAAGTTGCGACTGACGTCAAGGAATCCGCTGTTGGTGCTGAAGGATCAGCTAAATCGAGCGCACAGACTTCCACCGAACTGCACGGAGATTTTGAAGCAGATAGTGGTGATTCAGAACAAAAAGCTGAAGTTACTGCCAACGTTAGCGCTCCTCTAAATGTTTGCGACTCTGCTGAAGCTGCTGAACCAAATTCAGTTGAAGAATCGGAGTTTATGGTCAACCATGACATGATTCTTGGTGATACAGTTTTAGTTGAAGCAAACACAGCAGTCTGCGCTCAAAACAATTCCTCAGAAAACCCGACTGAAGATGAAGCAGCAAACAAAAACACCATAGACGGTCAATGTGATACCCAAACTACTGCTGATTTAACACACACTAACAACAACAGCACCGAAACCCCAGCATACTACGGCTATGACGACGAATTTGGCGGTGACGACTTTGAAGAAGACGACTTCATCGAAGACGCAGGTGATTCAAGCGGTGCTCCAGACGATGACACTGCTGCAGTACCTTCCGATGCTGTCGACACCGAGCCAGTGGTAGCGGCTGAGCCATCTCCATCCGAACCAGTCGAAGTGGAGGCCGAGTCTGCTCCTACGGAGGATCCAGAAGCCATAGCAG
>JAADVF010000882.1:0-11972 GCA_023334555.1 Elongisporangium undulatum | reverse complement strand
GTAGCACGCCTTGTAGGTCGTGGCCAACGACGTGCTCGCCACCCAACGACCACTCGAGTTGATGTACACGAGAGCACTGGAAGACGTCGTGCTGGGTTCATTCTCGGCCCAGGACCAAGCCATGGCCTGCATCTTGGCACCGTCGATAGTATCCGGGGCCACCAGGTTGAGGTTCCAGCGCACGTAGTTGGCGATGTTGCTTGAATTGAGGAACGTGGAGAACGTGTTGTTCAACGTGCCCTCGTCCGAGATCGAGATGTAGCGGATCTCGTCCTGGTACGATCGGAGCAGGTAGCTGTTGCCGTAGATAGTGTATCCTCCAAGCTTGCGCGAGCTGTCGGGCAGCGAGTAAATATAGTCGGTCGACAGCACATCGTGGCCGCCGCAGTAGTCGTACAGACTGTAGGCGAGTCCAGTGTTGGCGTTGGCCAGGACCAGCACGCGGTAACCAGAGTCGATCAGCGTCTGAATGGAGCCACTCTTCCAGCTGCCTGAAGCCAATGTCTTGAGTGTGGCCTGAGGCACGATCAGATCGTCAAACACTTCAGTCAACAGTGCGTTCAGCGCCGTGTAGCGAGTGGAGATCTCGGAGCCGGTGTCAAGGTAGAGGATCACAAACTCGTCCTGGTTCTCGTCCTTGTCCAGCCACGTGCGGATCTCCTTAAACGAGTCCAGCGTCTTGATCTGCTCGTCCGCGGCGATACCAGAGAGTGACGGGAAGCAGCCGAGCAGCTCTGAGCCCCACAAGATGGTGCCGTACGAGGTAAGCTCCGACTCGAGCGAAGTGAACAGCGCCTTGATGGACGTCGAGTCCAGCGTACCGCAATGAGCCGTGTGAAAGTCGTCCAGGAAGTAGTGCGTGTCGATCTCGATCGCACGGATGCCGATGTTCAGCTGGTCGATCATACTCAACACTTGGTTGTTGGTCTTCATGTACGAGTACGACTTGGCCGAGTTGAGGTTTAGATTGAAAAGCTGGTCACGGTTGCCATAACCATCGGCCAGATTGATTGCGCTATTGTGCGTCGCAGGCAATTGAGCGTAACAAAGCGGCTGGTTGTATGCCAGCTTGCGCTGGTAGGCGAGCGTTCCATTGAGCCAGGAAGAGACCGAGGCCGTGTCCTTCTTACAAATCGTGCTGCAGGTCGTGCCAGCTGCGTCGCACTTCTTGGCGGACGTGCACGTGACGTTGTAGATGGTGTTCTTGCCTGGGTTGTACGTGCCTGCCGTGCGTGTGGTCGTCTGCGTTGTAGTGAGCGTCGCTGGGTTGGTGCAGGTCGTGGAGAAGGAGCACTTGGCCGTGGGCGTGAGCGCGTCCACGAACGTGGCGTTGGTGCTGTTGGAAAACTCCACGACGCCGTTGAAGATGTCCAGCATGGTGTTGCCCACCAGGTTCTCCAGCGCACCAACGATGGTCTGCAGTAGCGGGCGCTGCTCGTTGATGCAGCAGCCGTAGTTGATGGTCGTGGCCGACTTGAGCGACGCCGTGTTGAGATACGCGTTGCCGTTCATGGCCGAGCACTCTTCACCGGGCGCGATGGTCAAAAACGGCAGCAGGAACGAGCTGAGCACGCTGAAGGTCGACTTGGTGTACTTGCTGGTCATCTGCGAGTACAGATTGGTGCCGCAGAGCGTGGAGCCGGTCTTGGCGCAGAAGAACTTGTTGAAGCCGTCGACCACGTCGTTCAGGATGAACGCGGTCAGGTTCTTGGTGGCCGGGATGAACGCGTTGGTGAGGTCCAGGAGGTCGCTCACCTGGGAGCAGCAGGTCGTGTCGGCCTGGATCACTGGCAGCAGAATGGGCACGAGCGCGTCCAGACACGGAGACACCTCCGTGTTGAAGTCCGAGCAGAACGAGGTCATCTGCGTGGCGCCCGTGGCCGCCATGTGCGCGTACACGAGCGTCGAGACGGACGAAGGCGACGCGATGATGTTGCTGAGCAGCGTCGTCGCGTTCGTGAGCCCGGCGCTCGAGGAGATCTTGAGCAGGTTGGCAGTGCTGCACTCGCTCTGCGTGGCCGCCATGGCCGCCAGGATGGCCGCGATGTTGTTGCCCACGCACTTGTCCAGCCCGTAGCTGGAGGTCAGGATTGAGAACGACTCGGCCGTGCAGGTCGCGGCCTCGACAGCGCCGCTCGAGGTCACCGAAAGGGCCGCGATGGCCGCCACGATACGTCGCCAGTAGTTCATGGCGGCAGTTTGAGGAATGAGCGGTCGGCAGAGCGAGCGTCGAGATGTGCGAGGTTCATGAAGCGATGGGCCGGTCCATGTGGCATTCGTCCCACTATGGTGACCTCTGTTAACGGAGCCTTTAGACACAATGGGCACTGGCTCTATGCAGATAAGCATGCTGTATGGGCACTTTCTGTCATATGACCGGCATTACTCACCGGTTCCACCGCAAGACTCAACGTTTTCAGAGCCGTCTTGGGCTCGAGAGCTCTGCGACAACAGCCAAGCGCGTTCGAAAGAGAGAGCGTCACCGACAGAGAGAGAGCGAGAAGCTTGATTTGGTTGGATCCACGTCGGTTCGGTGGCGCAAAGACAGACTGGAGACTGAGCGGAGCCACGATGGGACACGCCCGCAAGGCGTTCCACGCTTCCGAGCACATCAATCAGGACGCGCATAGAGCAGCCACCAGGAAGGCTGGGAAAGATCCTGGTCCCACTGTGCAGGAGTCGGACCAACGGGGCTAAAGCGAGTCGGTTCGTTCCCAAGAAGGAAGAATAGCTCTCGCTCGCGTCTGATTTCCGTCGCGGCTGAACCCGTCGCTGAAATGGCCAGTCAGCAGGCTTTGCTACCTTCAAATCCAACATGGAAATTGTTTTCGAATAAGTCTACTACTGCACAGAGGCTGCTTGCTGCACAGCCCCGTACACCATAAAAATTACTTCTTGCTGCCCTTCTTGCCGCCCTTGGCGCTTGGTGCAGGCATCGGGGCTTCCTTGGCAGCGGCCTGAGCCTTCTGACCTTTGTTGCCTCCCTTGGCAGGCGGAGCGTCGGCCTTCTTCTCCGGGGCGGACTTGGCCTGCTTCTGCTGGGGAGCCTGGGCGCTGGAGGAGGTGCTCTTCTTGCGGCCCATGGTAATGAAGGTGGAGGAGGAGCTGGTTGGTTGAGTACTAGAGGCGAGATTTGCAATGCGGGAGTTATCGATTGATGCTTAAACCGTTGGTTGAGCCGGTGCAATCAGACGCAGTTGAAACCCACCCTGAACAAAATAAACGGATGGACAAGAAACTCCTCAGAACTGCCCAGTGTCGGCAGGATCTCATGCGAGGCTCTCATCCCCATTGGGCTGACATTAGAACATTTGCTTCTCAGCTCACAAGCAACCACCCACCTCCTCCAACTCCACCACCATGGGCCGCAAGAAGAGCACCTCCTCCAGCGCCCAGGCTCCCCAGCAGAAGCAGGCCAAGTCCGCCCCGGAGAAGAAGGCCGACGCTCCGCCTGCCAAGGGAGGCAACAAAGGTCAGAAGGCTCAGGTCGCTGCCAAGGAAGCCTCGATGCCTGCACCAAGCGCCAAGGGCGGCAAGAAGGGCAGCAAGAAGTAATTTTTATAGTGTACGGGGCGATTAGCCGCACGCATGTTCGCTTCAAGTTCGATTGGGAACCACCGCAAATACAATACCGTTGTAACCTACAAGCGATTACATTAAGTCAACTGGGGGTCGAGATCCTCAGAATGTAGCCATCCCGACCAAGTTATGTAGCCATCTGCAGCGTTTCGAAGCACTACCAATCCAAAGTGGAAGATCGTTTTGTCACTCTGAAGGAGAGCGCAGGGTGGGATAGATGAGTCCACATTAGGTTCCTTCTCTGTTTGTCTACTCTATCAAGCAGGATATGTTGATACAATATTCTGTGGGCCCGGAAGTCCGCAAGGCTTTGTGGAGGCAGACCTCACGCACTCGCAAGCGAACGGTTGTACCAGAACAAGCACTGAGATGTGCGAGTTTATGGCATGATAATTTATATTAGGAGTCTTCCACAATGTCACACGGGGGATCATCCTACTTTTTGCCGCCCTTCTTGCCGCCCTTAGCGTTCGGAGCAGGGGCTGGAGCCTCCTTGGCAGCGGGCTGGGCCTTCTGACCCTTGTTGCCTCCCTTGGCAGGCGGAGCTTCGGCCTTCTTCTCCGGGGCGGACTTAGCCTGCGGGGGAGCCTGGACGTTGGGAGTGCTCTTCTTGCGGCCCATGGTGACTTGGTGGTGAAGGTGACTGGGTGGTTGAGAGCAAGTTGTTCAATGACAATGAATGAGATGAGGAAAGGATTGATGCAACGAAAGCCCTCAATGACTGGGCGGTTTCTTGTCTGCTTCTGAGGAGGCTGTGATCTAATTATGTTTGGATTGGTTTCGCTTGGCTCCAAAATAGCAGTGAAACCCAAGCCTTTTGCAGCAGAATTCCCTCTTTCCTCCCTCGTTGTCATTGTCCGACTTGATCCCAAGCACTCAACCACCCAGTCACCTTCACCACCAAGTCACCATGGGTCGCAAGAAGAGCACTCCCAACGTCCAGGCTCCCCCACATGCTAAGCCCGCCCCGGAGAAGAAGGCCGAAGCTCCGCCTGCCAAGGGAGGCAACAAGGGTCAGAAGGCCCAGCCCGCTGCCAAGGAGGCTCCAGCCCCTGCTCCGAACGCTAAGGGCGGCAAGAAGGGTGGCAAGAAGTAGCCAGTGACTTCTACTTCCACCTCTTTAACCTATTGCCAACAATATCAATTCCATTGTGAAACTTCAAACCTGTGAGCTCAACAGTCGCTTGCTTCCCTCTGAAGCCATTCTCTTGGCCTCCATGGAAGAACCCGCTGACTTCAGTCCGGAAGACGCTTTGTCGTGCGGTCGTGCTGAACCCAAAGGGGTGACCAACACTCTCACGGTCTCACTTGCGAGCGTGGAGCCATTCCCGCACATTCCCGATCTCGCAATGGAGCTGTGCACGAGCGCGCCCGCGTTCGCGCTGGCCACGGACCCGAACCAGCAGGACCGCGCAACTGAGATCAAGATCCTGAGCGCCCGGCGGCCGCACATGCGCGCGTTCCACTTCGCGTGGCTGTCGTTTTTCACGGCGTTCTTGGGCTGGTTCGCCATCCCGCCGCTCATGCCAACGCTCAAGGCGCAGCTTGGGCTGTCCCAGGACCAGGTCTACAACTCCAACATCGTCTCGGTCTCCAGCACGATCCTAGGGCGCGTCATCACGGGTCCGTTGTGCGATCGCTATGGCTCGCGCACTGTGCAGGCCGCGCTGCTGGTGGTCGGCGCGTTACCAGTGGTCTCCGCGGCATTTGTGACGACCTACACGGGCTTCATGGTCGTGCGCTTTTTCATCGGGCTTGTCGGCTGCTGCTTCGTGGCCACGGCCTACTGGACGTCCGTCATGTTCGCCTCTAACATCGTGGGCAGCGCCAACGCGATCGCCGCTGGCTGGGGCAACCTAGGCGCTGGAGCGGCCTATCTGTTCATGCCGCTGCTGTTTGACCTCGTGACCATCAACGGCAGCGTTTCGGACGACATGGGCTGGCGCATCACGCTCTGTTTGCCAGCTGTGCTGATGGTGATGGTCGGTGGCTGTCTGTACCAGTTCTCGGACGATTGTCCGCAGGGAAACTACGCGGCGCTGCAATCCCAGTCCAACATGCAGCGCAAATTGCTCAAGCCAGCGGGCAGCACACGATCGGGCCTGTTGGCTGTGGGCAGGCTCCCCGTGGTCTGGATCCTGGCGTTCCAGTACGCCTGCAGCTTTGGCATTGAGCTGCAGGTGCACAACGTGCTGAGTCTGTACTATTACCAGGACTTCACCCGCGCCGGCTGCGACCCAAAGTCCGATGCCGCCAAGTGCCGCAGTCTCACACAGACCAGAGCGAGTCTAATCTCCTCGCTCTTTGGGCTCATGTGCATCTTCTCCCGAGCCGCCGGCGGCTAC
This sequence comes from Elongisporangium undulatum, assembly GCA_023334555.1. Lineage (NCBI taxonomy): Eukaryota > Oomycota > Peronosporomycetes > Pythiales > Pythiaceae > Elongisporangium > Elongisporangium undulatum. Next base: position 6,048 of record JAADVF010000882.1, on the reverse strand, counting down.
GCGTCGGATCTGGCCAACCAGCGATGGCGCATGAAAGGCCGAGTCGCGATCCAGTTCGCAGCGTTCGCAGGCCAGGCGCTGTTCCTCTACCTCTACAGTCAGAGCAGAACCCTCAGCTGGAGTATCCCGCTACTCATTCTCTTCGGCTTTTTCGTCCAGGCGTGCACAGGCAGCACGTATGCTATAGTGCCGTACGTTTGTCCGCAGTACACCGGAGTAGCTTCCGGTATTGTCGGTGCGGGCGGCAATGTTGGTGCTCTCTGCTGGGGCTTCCTTTTCAAGGGCGTGGGCCGTCGAGCAAAGGCGTTCGAGTACTTGAGCGCATTTGTGGGCTTGTCGGCGCTGCTGTCCGCGGCCATTCGCGTGGGGATTCAAACTTGTCCGTCAGCGACAGAGGACGGATCGTACGGCGAGAGTCCATCCGACAAATGCGAAGACGATACAATAGGCGCAGAGAAGTCCCCAGAGCGAGTGCCTGGAGCTCACTATGCGCTAGTTTCATGAGCTACTGGTGCTATCATTGATAGTTATTATACGGCCAATTCATTAGAGTTTTGACCGTAGCCATCCGCATGAACCAGGCGCTTTTAGTGCTGATACAAAATTCAACCATGCAAACAGTTGATTCATTCTTCACTGTATCAAAGCTGCAATCACACGCAGAGCCAGTATTACGAGCATGCTACGCTGGTCTTATTGCCAGTAGTATCTTCGCGCAGTCGTATCACCAGCAAGATGTTCTGAATAGCGCCCATAATTGGCCTTTTGACGAAGAGAGCTCGTGGCCTCGCTTACACAGCCGAGTCCCGTGTGCATCAACAGCCACTCGACTGTCTCTACTCGAAAGTGATCATGATACAACTCAAACGGAATTCTGTTGCGATGCACCACAAGAACGTCGTATGCGTAGTTCACATGCAGCCACTTGGTCATATCCAAACGCTGAAGGACCGGACCTATATAATGTGTGTTGATCCCAAGTTCGTGATCAATCAGCCACTGAGTGAGCTTCAAATCACCACGTGCGACGACAGCGCCAACGATGGAATCGTCACCCGGTTCAGGACGATTCGCCTGAATCCACTTGACCAAGTCAAGATTCCCACGTTCAACCGCTGGCTTCAGCAATTCACAGGCACAAACTCCGATCTGGTGATCAAAGAGCCACCAAATGACTTCAAGATGACTGCCTGAAGCTGTTCGGCACAGAGTATGCTCGTCGCATCCTTCTGATCTGTTCTGATGCAGCCATTGGACTACGCTTAAGTGGCCATGGGCGGCAGCCTCTGCCATAGCTCGTCCCATGCATCCTTCCGCTCGGTTTACATGGAGCCAAACGACGATATCAAGAAAGCCACGGCAGGCTGCTTCATCTATGGCTGTTGCTGTGCACCCTTCCGATCTGTTATTGTGCAGCCACTGGACAATATCAAGGCGGTTGCTTAGTGCAGCATTATCCATCGCAGCAGTAGAGCATCCAATTTCTTTGCTGTGCAGCCACCGGATGATATTCAAATGGCCTCCTAACGCTGCCATGTACATTACGTTAGGTGCACTGACAAGATCGTGCTCATGCAACCACATGATGATCTTCAATTACCCATTCGATGCAGCTCCCTGCTGATAAAACCACTTGATCAATTCAAAATCACATTCTTCCACAGCGATGCTGGCCAGTTGGGGGGAGTATTCATGCCGCAAGAGCTTTACAATCTTCAAATGACCTCACTGAACTGCCTTCACAATGGCTTTGTCCACCCACTTGAACGCACTCTCTGGATCCGTCACCACACGATCAGTATACATATTTTGCAACAACCATTGAAAGGTTTCGGTGTGGCCATTTTCAGCTGCCGACTGGACAGACCAGAGGTGGCATTTGCCTTTGCGAATGGTATCGAGCCACTTGAGCGTTTCCAAAGCCATTGGTTGCAGCAACAGACTTTGCTAGCACAGTCACTTCGATCTTCTTGAATTTCTTTTGACTCCAGACCTGCTGCATAAACGCCTGCTCCTCCGGACCGGATCGCTCAACCATCTTGTCGAATGAAATCGTGAGTTTTACGTTATGAAAGCGTTCGCGTAGCTACTCGACCACAGTTTCATGCAAGTTCAGTGTGTTTGCAATCATTTCTTCACTCTCAACTTGCGCTTGTCGTAAAGCCACTGAAGCATTCGGACGTGGCCTTCACGTACGGTCACTTCAAAGATTGTCGGTATCGCCATGTTCTCAGCTTCCGGGAGATATGTGGACCAGGCTCTGATCAGATCTGCGCTGCCTTTCTTGGCTGATTCGAGCATGCCAGCCAGGAATCGCGCTTCACGATACTCGTTTGGCGCTGTTTATCGGATTTCTTCATTCAATTGAGCTGCAAAATAACACACCACACCGGGTATATTCGCTTGCGTGGCACTCTCCATGCCGCCTCTCTGGTAGATTGGCAGCAGTTTTACAATTGGATCGGTCATATGATGGAGCGCCCGTAACTGTGAGTGACAGCGACCAAGCACGAGCTGTATGGTCTTGAAGCAAGCATTCAGAGCACCATCCATGTCGCCCACGCGTCTGTGCATCGCAAGTATTGGTGCCTTGTGTTTCGGGCAAGAAGAAAGGGAAGTGGCGATCATCCACTTTCCCAGACAAGCTTTGATAGGACTAGGCTACCGCGATAAAAGACAATCAGTTATGGCATCCTGGTTCAAATACTACGCGCTTTGGATATGTTCAGCATACGACTGTCGTTTGACGAACTAAGCTGCCAATCCTCGCGGACTCCTCTAAGTCGCCGGAAAGAAAGCGCGCTTCACGGTATTGAACTTGTGCGCTTATGCCATACTTCCTTTGATCATGTAGTTTGCCAACGAGCCAGTACTTGTGTCGCGCTTATGCAACATAGCTTGCACTGCGATGACTCTCAAACAGCGAGCCTACGCACTGAGCCTGGTAGATTGACTTGGGTCGCCATCTTCGTGTTGGTTCGTGCGTGGACTGCGTCAGTGATGACTTGGGCCAAATGCGCCAATGCCGATGGCATAATATAAACTCCAGCGCCTTTGGTAGAAACGGAAACGTTTGAGCACTCCGGCATGTCGTCTTTCTTAACCTGCTCATTGTTTCTGATTGATAAACTTCATTTGGTCCGAACTTGGCAGCGATCTGATTAGCAGTGGAGGACATGATGAAGATAGATCCGTTCGCAGACTTAACTCATCTAATCTCCTGAGCTGACAAAACCCATTTTTTGGCAGCAACTCTCTGGCGACACGACTTGTTTTGCGCGCAACTTACTCACTGAAGCGTACACGTTGAAGCGGATCCGCAATCAGTCAAATTTCAGGTTTTGTAGTTTGTGGAAAGGATTAATTGGAACGCACATTTAATTCGCTTATCACGTTAAGTGCAAACCACGAACATTACTACATTTAAATTCCGGCCAACTAGAAGTTGGCGTAGGATTTGTAAAACTTTCGCTCCGTCTTGGCATTCACAACCTCAGTTGGCAACAGAGGATACTCGTTACGCGCTCCAAGACATCGTGTGGTTTCATCTGGATCGACTTTAATCGGATAGTTTGCAGTGAGCCATTCGATTGTGTCTGCGCAAACGGGGTTGCTGTACATCGTGGATGGAACGCATACGTAGTGTTCGCACAGATAACTTGATCCACGATTTGAATACGTTTGATTGAAATACGGGGCAATTTGATCTGGGTAATACTCATGTAGCCACTTGCCAACGCCCATCGATATATCCCATTCTGAAAACTTTTAATTGGTCGCAACGCGCTGCTACGCTTGCCAGCTATCTGTGAGCATCTTCAGGCTACCAGCCTCCACAAGCTCATACATTACCGAGCAGCATCCTTGAATCCCTTGGTTATGAAGCCAATAACAACTGGGAAATGACCGCTTTCAATGGCCCTACAAAGCGCGTGGAGTTCCCTCCCTATGGTCTGATTTGTTCTGGTGGAGCCACTTCACTATCTACTAATGACTATTGGATGCAGCACTAACCATGGCATAGCTTGAGCGCCCTTCCTGACTATTTTCATGCAGCCAAATCAAGATATCAAGAAAGCCTTGTCTAGCTGCTGCGTCCATAGCTACTGTCGTTCATCCTTCGGATTGATTTTAATGAAGCTGGATAATGCTGCACGTGTTAATCGTCTTGACATTGATCGATATCAAGACGGTTAGCGCGCGCAGCACTATCGATTGCGGCAGTCGAGCACCCAATTCCTTTAGCGTGGAGCCATTGAGCAACATGCAAATGCCTTCCCAAGGCAGCATCGTCCAAAGTGTAGGTTGGTCAAGGCGTTCCAAGTTCATGTAGCCATTCAATGATATCCAAACATCCATTCAGCCGAACAGCAGTCATGGACTTAGCGTATAGTGTCACTTGGATCTTCTGGAACCCGACCAATGTTATAAGCTGGTAAATGCGGCTATGGTAGAAGGACATCTGGACAGGGTCAAGTGGCTCTACGGAAAAGCATTGATCCGTCTGGGTCATTGTCTCCCACTTGAAAAAGCCGCGCAAAATTGGCAATTAGAACGGTTTCAGTGGCTTTACGAGCGCGGATTCAGATTCAGATTTGGATCAGCGGAAATGGACTCTGCCGCGGCAGGAGGACATTTGCATTTGATCCAGTGGTTCCAAGTTCAAACGTTCGCTGTACTGCTTCGGCCATCAAAAAGCGTGCCATGCGGAGAGCTGCAGGCCAATGCCACCTTCAAGTTGATCAGTGGTTACACCAGAATAGATCAGACGGATGTACCTATCATGCAATTTGTGACGCAGCAAAGGGCGGCCATTTCGCTATTGTTCAATGGCTTCGTAGCCATAAATTGGAAGATTGTAAATGTGAATTGATGCGTTACGCTGCCAAGCCCTGTGATCTTGAAATGGTCAAGTGGTTGCATGCAAATCGCCCAGAAAATGCTTCCAGCTCGCCCATGTTTTATTGTGTAACTCGTGGTCATTTGGCCGTTTGCAAATGGTTGGACTTGAGAAAATCACTTGGAAACATATGGAGTATGCCATTGAGCAAACGATTTGTGTATCGTCAAGTGACTGCACGCGATGGATCCAGAGCGCTTTTCACGGTATTTCATCGAAGAAGGCACGGATGTCTACTCTTTGCTGCGCTCGAATGAGATTCATGTACGCTTATACAGCGATCCCCTCTATGCTGACATAATTGAGTCGCTGATCCCAAGGTATCAAAGCAGAGTGTGTGTAGACTCCGCCTCATCCCATCTCTCGGAGCTGGCCGATTACCCGCAATATCTCTCTGACCTTGCCTTTGAAAAATCCCGACGCAAGTTTTCCCGGTATTAACTGGTTCATTTGGCTTCCATTGGCATGATTCGTTCTGAAATAATGAGCTGTCACTGAATGGATGCCTCTATTTGAATATGGTGTTTTCGTATTTGCGTTTATCTATGGAGTATTTGTCAAGGAATAATACGATTCACAGGATATTCTCAGCCAAATAGTGGATTCATCTGCTAGCCGGGGCCAGGGAAAAGTACGAGCGCGAGGTCTTGGGCTTTAGGATCTCCTCCAAGACGAACTCCTCGATGTTGGCGTTCTCATCGTTTCCACGCTCCCGGGACAGGTCGGCCATTTTGTCTGGGGTCCACTGCGATGCGCTGTGGTGAACAGCGATTCCCCATGACAGCGCAGATGACACAGCCACAAGCACGCTTAGATACTCGAATGACTTGGCTTGACTGCCCACGGATTTAAACAGGAAGCCCCACGCCAGCGCACCGGCGTTTCCTCCGGCGCCAACAATACCGGAGACGATGCCCGCATAGGAAGGCGATACATACGGCACAATAGCGTACGTGGTCCCAGTGGAAGCCTGAACGAAAAAGCCAAACAGCACTAGGAGCGGGATGCTCGAGCCGAGATGGCGGCTCTGACTGTAGAGATACAGAAAGAACGCCTGGAACGCGAACGCAGCGAATTGAACCACGATGCGTCCTCGGATCTCATACCAACGACAGGCCAGATCGGACGCGTATCCTCCGGCGGCACGC
>JAADVF010000881.1:0-11979 GCA_023334555.1 Elongisporangium undulatum | reverse complement strand
GATGACGAAGGGCCACTTGTGCAGAAGAGAGCAAATTCATAACTATATAACCAATTAAACCTTCCTATATATCCTTCTCCTTGTCCATACAAAGCTCAAGATACCCCCCTTCACCTTCACGAAACTCCCCGCGCGTCCCTTGCAGCAGTCGTTTCTTTGTAGACTCTTCAGCCGCTTGGCTTCCTTGAAAGATCTCCCTGGATTCAGTGCCTTTTCATCCCCTGTCCTGTCAGTGCCTTTTCATCCCCTGTTCTGTCCTTGTGTCGAATAGGTATAAACCAGCACGCTTCAGCGTGGACCGATATGAAGTATTTCTTCATTATGGATCCCTGTACGGCACCAATACAGCACCGGTATACCGGTCCACCACAAATGTCACTCAGTTGTCTAATATTACCCTTTTTTTTCAACACCAGATCCAGCTTATGCATGCTCTATTAGAATTATAGCCTTCAGGTATTCCATCAAGCGCCAAGGTCTCATGACTTCAGACCTGTCGAGAACCTGTGGCAAACAAAGATCGTACCCAATGCAGCCGGACGCACAGAGGTGCGTGACGTTAAATCTTCTGGTCGTGCTAGTCCTTGGGTGCGACTTACTACAGAGAAAGTAGATTTAAGACTGAGTATATTTAGCTATTATGTACTTAGATTAGCTCCTACTTGATTCATTCTATCTAACTACATGCTCCTTATAATGTGATAGCCTTTTTTCTGTGGGGCTATGTTATTCCTACATACCTATCTTTTTTATATTTAAGTACGAATATAGTAGGGGGCGCGATAAAGGAACATCTTATGTGTATCGATTTCGAGAGAGATTTAGCAAGGCAGATATCACATAGACACGGGCAGATACAAAGAAATGAGTTACGTTAATTAAGGACATCAGTGACTGACAGCCGTCCACATACAGTACCAAGTGCTGTTAGCAGTAACTGATGGTCTGCTCGGACATTTTTTCCCACTCATCGGCAAGCCACTCTACAGCCTTGAGCAGGGTCACCGCGTACGGCTCCTAAACTCCTTTTAAAATGAGGTCGACGGCTCTTCCCGGTCGAGACCGAAGCAGACCTTTTGTTTTTTTACTACCGCGACGACACCTTGGTCCATAGGCTGGACCATTGCGGTATTATATTTTGGTAGCTTCATGACGCGCACATTTGACTACGGAGCCTCGAGCTCACTATGGACTGGTGCATTGTCCACAAGCAGCAAAATGTGCCTTCCTGCACGCTCCATCGCAGAGCTGGAGCAGCCAACGCCAGTACACCGAATGTTGGACACAGTGGATGGCGAGCTTGTTTCTGGACATTGCACAGCCCGGTAGCTCGCTCCTGAGAATTTTTTCATATCTGATCTGATTTTGCAGTACCTGCTGTCGTCTAAGCTCATACATATTCCACAGAAACCTTGCTTGATCTGAGAGTGAGAATTGTCGGTCGCCAACATCATTCTTCGCTTTTTCGCTTCCATGGTTAATTTGTTTTAGTCCAGCTCACAAGCAACGAGTACGGACTCTGTTTCGGCAAGGCATCGCCAGCACTCCGCACTTCAACTGTCGCTTTGGTCACGCTTGACACGTTGCTCTAGGACGAGTTGGAGCTCGATAGGAACTTGCGCAATGCAGCTTGACGCTACCTACGTCTTTCGGAACCTGTAAGGGATTGTGTCGCTGTATCTTTTCGCGTGCGGCCTTGGTCGGTGTTACTTTCTGCTTACGCTCCGTTGTGCTTGCACTCATTTGCTTCTCGAGAGGTCGTGTAAAAATAAGTTCGGGAGGTGCATGCTTACACAATCATCTACCTTCATACTCGCTTTTTCTGTGCCTTTTTGTTGTAACTGTACTCTACGGATTTTCTACGAGCATGTTATTGACCAAAACAAGAAAGGGCGACCCATTGCTATTACCTCGCACATGTTTGTATTGGATGGAATTAAATTGCTCATGCTCTGTGATTCGCTGGCAAGCAACCAATTGCGCGAAGGATGCCACAATCTCGATTTCCGGGAAAGGGAGCCTTCGACTACTGTTATATGAGGCAACTTTAATCGAAAGTATCATTATCATAAATTTGAGGTTTCTCAGTAGAGCACTTTCAAATTGGGTCACCCGTTCAGGTGTTTTTTCTTACCTTTTGAGAAAACAGCAAACCAAAGAGAGACCCCCCCTCACCACACACACGAGCGAAAATCCGATGGAAAACGACAGCGACTCAGACTGAGTCAACGACGCCAGCTCGTGGTCTTCATCAGACGACGAGCGCCCCCCTTGCAGCCCTGCTGCATCGCAAGACACGCCAAGCGATTTACCCAGCACTACCAACCCGTCCGACGAGGACCAGAGCTTCGCTGCGCTTTTGAGCTTCAAACAGCCAGTGCGTTCGCGCGTCTTGCAGCTCGAGTCAATTGAATGCTGCCCCAAATCGTGCTTTGTTGGCAAACGCGAAGCAGTGACCAATCTCCTGCAATCGCTGAACATAAGACTTTCCTGCTGACGGCGCTTGCCATGTGCGCAGCGCTCGACCAAAAGCAAAAGCTTCACCTATGTTGTGCCTTTCATCGGCTCTGTCTGCAAGTTGGGGTTCGAGATCGTATATCAGGTCAGCTACCGCACACCTCACCTGTATCTAAAGCGCTTTCGTGATGGAGAGATTTTTGCCAAACTATATGCCTGAGCTGACAACACGAATCCACAGAAGCTTGATGATGAAGCTCTAGTGACGTGGTTTAACATGTTTGCCAACATCATTGGTGACGATGTTCCTGTACGAGTTCGGCTCAAAGAAGTGAATAATGGATTAAAGCGGTGGTATTTCTCCTACGACAAGTACACGCTCATTCCTCCGACGTTCACTTGGCACTGCCTGCGTGATGAATACACGATATACACTGATCACAATGCAGTTGGTACGCCACGCCCGTCAGAGAGCTCCTTTCTTCGTATCCTGACGAAGCGCTGTCCTACCGTATCCGATCGGCTCGAGATCAAGTTTGCGAGAAGTGCTCACTATACAGAAACCGTTTGGGTGCTGAGGCGGATGGATTGGACGCCGAAGTATTTGGTGATCAACTTTAGGACGCAAAGGCGATGAGGTGAGTAAGTGATACTTTTAGTTGATATGATTTTTAGTGATACTTTTGAATAACTTTCGAGCATTCATGTAGGACGGAATACCAGATCGACTCAAGCCAAGCGAAGAACGGAGCTCTTGTTTTTGTGATGGATTATGCACAGAATTTGACTCTACCCCATGTTCCTGATACCCCTTCGTCTTGGTACTTTCTTTCGCTGGTTTCAGTATCGCTTTTTGGAGTATTTTGTGCAAACTACCAGATACACCACCACTTTTTGTATTTGGAATGGAATGGCGGCAAGTAACCAGACGAAGTCATCAGCATGCTTCACTACTTTTTGGTTTTGTACTATATTTTCTCGATCGCGAATACCTAGTGTATGCTAGTAACGGCAATCCCGCTACATTTTGCGTTTGCTTTGCGGTGACTAAAATTGCTGACTTTCTGCCACAGGTCCAGGTTATCTCAAAACCTTATGCAACCGATACATAAAATGCTACAGGTCTATCAACAGTCAACTTTTATACAAGACCCATTGTCAGATGTTGAGTGAATGTACTTGTTGATCTTCCATTGTTCCAATTCGAGCCCGAACGCCGCGAGAACCTTCCCAATGCAGCCGTTTTCTGCAGTTCTTGACGTTTCGACGGACTCGGCGCAGGATGAACGTCTCGCTCTCTCTTCCTCTCTGGCGATCGTGGCGTTTTTCCACATTTCCCAACGCGCTCGTGCTCTCTCTCTCGCTCTCGAGGGGCGATCGATCGTCTATCGTGCATTGCGCCCAGTTGAAGAGTCACCGCATCAGATCGCATCGTCTGAATGCTGGACAAGCAGGTGGAGAGCGCTTCGGCGACCATGGCGCATAGCCAAGCAGACACGACAGCCAAGGAGACCAGTCTGCTGCGCGCGAGACTGCGCTCGTTTCGAGCGCTGCGCGGGTCGTCCAAGAGCAAGCCGCACGCGCCGGCGGATGGCCGAACGAGCGCGTCGCTGACTGGCAGCGACCCGCGCACGACAGCGACCGTCTCAGTGGACGAGGATCTGACGTTCAAGCACCTGCACCAGTTCGAAAGGTCGCGCCGGTGGTCCATGTTCTCCAGCAGCCTGCGCTCGCATATTGGCCGGTCGCCCAAGCCCGCGCTCGTGATGTACTCGATCTCGTTCTATCCATGGAAGATGGAGGCACACGGCTACTACTCGCACCCAGAGGCCGCCGCCGAGTGGGTGCCCGACACCGCCAGCAATCGGTGCCAGATCTGCCTCTCGGCGTTCCATTTCACGCGGCGCCGCCACCACTGCCGCCTCTGCGGCCACCTGGTCTGCAACGATTGCTCTATGCAGCGCACGTTCTTCCCGTTCGCCAAGGAGAACCGCAGTGCGCACCATCTGATCAAGGATGGCGCCCCCCAGCGTACATGCAATGCCTGCGCCAGCACTCTTAAGAATATGGTGGCGCAGAGAGACGTCCGCGTCAAGCAGTTCGCGCTCGAGGGCGACCATGCGGCCTTCGCATCAATGCCCGACCGATCCAGCGTGTTTGATGACGAGGACGACGCCCGAGAAGCAACTCTCGAGCTCCAGCTGGCTCGCCCGAGTGCGCGGTATTCGGAAGAAGCATCTCGATCTGCCCGATGCGAAGAGCTGGAAGAAGTGCTTCGCGCTCGTACCCACTCCCGTAGCCGAAGCGCCACGCGGCATTTCGTGATCAGCTCCGAGTGGCTGGAGCAGTGGCTGAACTACGTGCACTCGGACGACCCACTCGATACTTCGCTCTCAGCCTCGGCGATCAGCTCTGGCCGCTCGTCCGCAGCCGGAAGACGCAAGCCAACGCGGTGCCAGCGTCCAGGTCCGATCTCTAACTACTCGCTACTGAATTTCGCGAACGGGAAGCTGGTGCCGATGGAAGATTTGGAGCGAAGTCGTGGCAATGGCGGCGGTGGGGACTACCGCGTGATCAGTCAGGACGTCTGGCGAGTCTTCCATCGCATGTACGGCGGGGGCCCCAGTATCGAGTTGCTTGAGGTTCAAGCTGACGGAAGGCAGTTGTCCAGCAGCATGGTATCGAGGAAGAACCGCTCGATCATGGAAAGTACTTTCATCGGAAACTCGAGCCTCGCGGAGTGGGTTATCACGGAGCAAGACGAAACGCTGGCCTCCTTGGAATGGCCACTGGGCGAGCCTCGCAACAAGTACCTGCGTCAGTCGGCCACATTGGGATCGCTGCACCAGTACGGGCGGCGAAGTACGACCGGTCATAGCGCCCATCAACTCGCTCTACGTGCAACAACGTCGTGTGTAGTGCGCAGTCACGACGAGCGAAGTCGGTCGTTGGTCAATTCTTCGGCATCGGCGCCGCGATCACTTCCGATCTCTCCGCAGCGATCATCGCATCGTGAATCGCATTCTTCTAGCTGGCGACGATGGCCGCGATCCGAGAAAAGCAGCGAAGGCAGCGGCATTTTCTCGCAGATCAACGTCGGCACGGTGCTCTACGACCCGAACGACGTGGCCAGCCACTCAAGTGATAGGATTAGCAGCGCAGAAAGTTTCGGTCATCGTAGCCAACGTGGCTCTGTTGCTGCTACCGCGCATGCTGCCGCGCAGGCGCACAAGACGTCGGCCATGTCGCTGTCCCGACATTCATCCATTCTGTCGTCCGAACGACCCAGATCCACGGCGCGCTCGTGAATAATTTAGCTCTTTCTGGTAGGTCCCTGCTGCTCCTTACAAGCCCAACTCGAAGTGAAGACGAGGGCTGAGGGGTGAACGCTGTCCAGTTGTCGGTGTGTATGCAAAATGTACATGAAATTCCACTTGCTTCCTCTACGCCATTGAGGCTTTATCTTGTTACTCTTGGGCCGGCTTGGCGCCATGCGAGCGGAGCGCCCAGTCCTGCGGCCAGTACGGAGACGAGTACGGCGTCTCGAAGGAGTCGAGCTTGTCGGGTGGATGGTACCAATAGTTCATGGCTAGGTGGCCGTTCGCAGAGCCGAAGGACTCCACCTCGTGGAACCAGGACGCCGGCAGGAACAGCATGTCGCCCACGTTGAGCTCGCAGAACGCGGGTGTGGCTTCATGGAACGCAGGGAACTGCTCGTCCAGCTGCTTCTTGGACTCGGGGTCCTTCAGCAGACTCGTGTCGATGCGGCTAAAGTTCACGGGGAACTCCGCAGGCGCTTCATCGTCTCTCTTGGCTTCAGCTTCCACGTCGGCGTTCTGTTCCTGCTCTTGATCGTCCTCGTTCTCGTCGTCTCCATCGTCATCCTCTTCGTCAAAGTGGAAGGCGCCAAACTCGCCGTCTTCAGGCTCGGACTCGCCCTCGTCGTCCTCTCGGTCCACGCGCAAGACGCCGAGAATCGCCTCGTCCAGCGCCTTCTCGGCCGCCTCGAGGCGCTTGTCGGCGCCGTCCTCTCCGTTGGCCGCAGCCTCTTCCGCGAGCGCCAGTTCGCGCTCGGCGCGCTCTTTTTCCATGGAAGCCAGGTCCGCAGCCTCGGTCAGCGGGTCCGTGCCGTACGCCGTCGTCTCCTCCCCACGGTAGTTGATGCGGCCGTTCGGGTGCACGCGCGCCAGCTCCCCGCGCGTGTACATGCGCTCGGTGTCGGCGGGCGAGTACAGCCGGAAGCGCTTCTTGCCGCGCAGCAGAACGTACAGGTTGTCATGGTAGTCGTGGTGCAGGCCCGTGGAGGAGCCGTGCTTGTTGTTGCCCATCCAGATGTTGATGTTCTGCGGAACGAGGTGGCCCAGGAGCTCCGGCTGCAGCGGGAAGTCCTGCTGCAGCTTGGCCACGAATGGCGCCATGATCTCCGGTCGCGCACTGGCACTGGCCTCCACGTCGCCGTCCTCCTCTTCGTCCTCCGCATCGTCGTTCGAGCCGACCTCCTGGGTCGTGAGGTAGTGCATCTCGTCGCCTGCGGCGATCAGTCGCAGCAGCTCCTTGAACTGCATGGGCACCTCGACTCCGCGGCCGAACTTCTCCTTGGCGTCACCACGGCGCTCGACCATGACCTGCTCGTCGCCGGCGCACTGCGTCAGGTACGCGTCGGTCCACTTCTCGGGTGCCTTGAATGCACCGTCGCGCAGGAACCCCTGCAGCACTACCGGCTTGCGCGTGGCCACGTGCAGACGGAAGAACTCTTCGGGCGTGACTGAGCGCACGTCGATGCGCTCAACCTCGTAGTCGGCCACTGGCACGCGGAAGCCGGCGTACTCGTTTACAGGTGCACTAACATCGTTAGTTGTGGTATCCGCTTCCGCCACCTCTGGGGCCTTGCGTTGGCCTGGGGCCACGGATGGTGGCACGGCGTCATCTTCGCGCGGGCGCTTGCGGTCGGCGGTCTTCGTCATGGTCATCTATCAAGGAATGCTGAGTTATCAGATTCAGACGTGCGGGTGCTGAATAGACAAGCGACTGTAATGATTGGTCCAAGAGAGCTCTCTGGATGGTAGCCATCAAGGCAGCGGAAGATCCCAATGGGGGCGGTACAGTAGATGGAACAACAGAGACACAAGCCAAAAAATACAACCAACTTGTCAGTCTACGATGCGATCGCGAGCCACGATCCACTCTAACACTGCAGCAGAGCCTACAACTAGTCGACTCTCTTGTCTCGAAGTTAGCCGAAGTGGTAGCGCTGGCCACCACCACCGTGGCTGTGGCCATGGCCGCCTCCGCCCATGCCACCCATGCCACCCATGCCGCCCATGCCACCCATGCCGCCCATGCCGCCGCCACCGCCGCCAAAGAACATCTGTAGTTTGTATGCACAGCGGCGTCAGTATCGTCACACAAAACGGTGGTCATGTCACGCAAACGCACCTGGAAAATCTGGGAAGGATCGACACCACCCATGCCGCCACCCATGCCGCCGCCACCAAAGTCGCTGTCAAGGTCTTCCAGGTCCACACCGGAGTCGTATCGCTGCTTCTTCTGCGGATCAGACAGAACGGAGTAGGCCTCACCAATGTCCTTGAACGAAGCTTCGGCCGCAGCCTTCTCTTCTTCCGTCTTAGAAGCATGACGATCGGGGTGGAACTTCAAGGCCTGCTTCTTGTACGCCTTCTTGATCTCATGCTCTGTAGAGCTCTGAGTCACGCCCAGGATCTTGTAGAAGTCCTTACGCTTGGCCTTCTTGAGCTCCATCTTGGTCTCACGGATGCTATGGATAGCACAAGTAAATGTTAGTATCGTGAACAACAATATGATTCCTCATCAAATTGCCGCGCATACCTCATCTGAATATCGCGCTGGGCGTCGTCGCCAACAAGCTTGGACGCCTGGTCGTACTCGCGCAGCGCCTGCTCCAGGTTCGAAACACCGCCAAGAGCCTTAAGACACGCTGCCTTTCGCAGGTGCGCCTTCGCGTAGCCGTGATCATAGTAAATGGCCTTCTCGCAATCCTTGATGGCTTCCTCGTGCTTTCCAAGACGCGAGAGCGCATTTGCTCGGTTGCAGTGGATCTTCGAGTTGAAAGACTTGTTTGCGGGGTCGATGAGCAGACACTCGGTGTATTTCTCCACTGCGACAGTCATCTGGCCGGCCTTGAAGGCGTTGTTGGCCTCCTCCTTGCTGTTCTCGAGCGAGCGGATGCGCTTGATCTCCTTCATGAACTTGCTGTTGTCCGGGTCCGATCGCAGCGCCTGCTGCAGGTGCTTGATGGCACTTGGGAACTCGCCCTGGTAGTACAGACAGCGAGCGCGCAGGAACAGCAGATCGGGGCTGCTGGAGTTGGTGCGCATCAATTGCGTCAGAGCCGCAAACGCTTCGTCGTATCGCTCGCAGCCGATCAGCGCCTCGCCGCGCAGCAGCTTGATATCGTTGGCGCCCGTGCACACTTGCAGCGCGCCGTCAAAGCAGTGCACAGCTTGCTGGAAGCGGCTCTGCAATCAAATCCAAATCAACAAGACACGCGTCAGCTGAAGATATAAACGGATGCACATGCGTTGGGCTCCATACCTGCGTAATGTACTCCTTGCCCCGCGCCACCTTGTCCAGCGCCATATCCAGCTGGCGCTTTTCCGTCAGCAGGGTCGAGTTGTTGGGGTCACGCACCAAGCCGGCCTGGTACGTCTTGAGCGCAGCATCGTGATCGCCCTGATTGATAGCAACGCGACAACCAGAGTCAGCAACCCATCCTTTCCATCAAACCAAGCACTGACGCCTCCGCGCTCTATGCTTGCAGGCAAAACCATCTCACTGTGCACTTACCAGCGCCAGCTGAGCCTTGGCCTTGCGCACATAGCCCTTGAAATACGTCGGATCAAACACGATCGCGCGGTTGCAGTCCGTGATCACGTCCTTGTGCTTGCCGAGCATGAACAGCGCGGCGGCACGGTTGCCATAGTAGGCCACGATCGTGGGCGCAGCATCGATGGCCTGCGTGTACTTCTCGATGGCGCCCTGGTAATCGCCCTTCTTGTACAGGTCGTTGCCCTCGGTCTTGAACTGCTCCGCTTCCGCCATGACCACTACCGTCGAGTGTCGTTGTATGGCCCGAGCGGGAAAGCGCGGCGGTCCCGCGTCCGGCGCCTCGCAGATCCAAAGCCGCAGCGAAACGAGGGACCGCCCCCCTCTTCTCGAACCTTCCGCCAAGGACCTCGCGCGGTTTTGGCCAATCACATGCTCTCCCCCGAGAGAGTGACACAAATGACGTTTGTCTGTGGTCAGTCGTGACAACCGCACAGTCGCTGAAAGTATCTTTTTGGGTTTGGCTAGATAATAAGGGCATTTTGTTAACAGACGAATTCAATCGGCATTCATGGCAAACTCACTGACGTTCTCCTCATCCTTCTGGTCATCGTCGTCGCCTTCGTCGTCATCTTCATTGTCGTCGTCGTCCTTGGCGCCGCTGGCTTTTTCCAGCGTGTCGGCCAGCAGGCGAGCCACACAGACGAGCGACCGGACGGATTTGGCACTAACCAGCACCTTGTCCGAGTCGCCAGCAGCCAATTCCTCTCGCGTGATCTCCACAAAGGAGTGCACGGCCTTGGTGAGCATACTGCGTTCGCTCCCTTCCATTTCCTCAATGTTGGCCAGCTCATGCTCTCGAACCAAGGCCTCCAGGATCTGCTGGCGTACGTTCGTAGATTTGCTCTGCCGACTGTGCGACGTGTGCTCGAAATCCTTTGACCCCATGGACACCTCCGACCGAACGTGCACGATTGGCCGCCGCTCCTTGGATCGGAGCACGACGAGGTCCACCTTGGCCCAAAGGCGCGGTTTGTCCTTGTCCGTCGGATTCAGTATGGTCTCATCCACCCCAGTGCCGGTCTGGAAGCCGCACAAGATCTCTCCTTGGAACATGGCGCGTTTGGCGAGCTGCCAAAATGAGACCATCTCATTCGGTGCACAATACTGAGCTGACGTTTCAACCTCGAAGGACGATCCACTGGGCCCGAGCAGCTCATCTAAAATGACGCGAACGTCGCGACTTTCGGAGATCATGGCTAGAATGCAGCTCACGAGCTCGTTGGACTCGATGAATTCGGACAGCTGCAAGATGGTCGTACTTGTGGCGATCGTTCGTTGTGTTCGTGGGTCCAAAATTTCGCTGATGCACTTGCATGTCGCTTGAGAGGAAGCGTTGATACCATACTTGGACGCCAATCGGTTCTGGAGGTCGCGAATCAGCAGCAAAGACGCCAGTGAATGGGAATCCGAATGCATGATGTCGGCTTCCCGGGATTGGTCTGCCAGGATCATCATAGACGTGAATGTCTGCAGTGGAACCTGCTCCAGATGCCTTCGGATGGCTGTGTTGCCAAAGTGATGCACTAGCTTGAGATTTGAAAGGGCCTTGATGTCCAGTCCGCTTTCAGCCAAGATCTTGTTGCGTGCCTTGCAAGGCTCCTCACAGATCATATGCACTTCTGTACCGGGAGCGACCAAATGGTCCAGCAGCTTGATCATGTCTCGGATATCACGGCGCCAGCCGCACATGAGAATTCGCTCGTTCACAGGAATCTTCTTAGGGAGTGTTGGAAGAGGACCCGCATCGACTTCGGCAGGTGGACAAGCCTTGTACGTGTCATCATCCTCGGCCAGCACCAAAATCTGGTCTCCGGCCTGAATTACCGTATCAAAGTCCGGAAAAATGCGCATTTCTCCCATGGCAGTCTTTATCCCGAGAGGAATAGCGTTTGGAAACCGCTCTGACAGCCCACGGAAAGTTGTACCGACGCACTCGGGCCACTCCTTGACGTAGAATTCGTTGCCTTCAAAGCCGAGCAGAGCCGAAAAGACTCTTGCTAGTCCAGACGAACGGGCTGCCATCAGCACCAGCCGTCCGATCACATCATGGGAGACTAGAATGTCGACCTGCTGTCCTCCCACAAGCCTGACCAATGGCTCATTGTCGATATCCCGAAGTTCTGCTACAATATGTCCTGCCAACTGAGAACATGGGAACGCGCCGCTTTGTTAGACGTGGCAACTGACATTAAGGAAGCGAGCAATTGTTACCTCTGGGAGCGTTTTCAGACTGAGCACAGTTCGGAGCACAGCCGAGTCCGAGCGGTCGGCGTCGCCAGTAGTGTGAGCCATGATGATGATACTCTTGGCCTGATGCGCGGAGACTTTGAGCAAATCGACTGACAGCAGTGGAGAACCTGTGCGAAAGATCACTTCAGTCCCGCGCAACTCTTCGGGTTGCAGATGAGATTCCAGCTCGGCCTCGAGCTCTTCCTTTTCGACCTCAGCGAGAACGACGATGACGCCACCGCCTTCGCTTTCGTTGGCCAAGCAGATCTGTCGTATGAACGAAAAGGATTTGTCTGTCCATCCGAGCATGAGCTGTTGCAGATATCGAAGTCAATCAGCCGCTTGGAAGTTGAGTAGGTCCATGATACAAGCACATACCGTGTGGCCTTCCTCTGCGACTTTGCTCTTGCCTTTCTTGAGACTGTC
>JAADVF010000880.1:0-12010 GCA_023334555.1 Elongisporangium undulatum | reverse complement strand
TTGCCAGCGCTGCACAAGAACGCGCCCTTGTAGCCGTTCATCTGGGCAAAGCATGTGCCGTTGGTGTTGATTCCCCAGTGGTCAGATGTTGTTCCGTTGATGATACCGAGGTCTCCGTTCACGTCGTTCGAAGCCGGGCACGTTGTGAGCGAGCAGGAATTCTCCGTGACGCCGGCAGCAAGAGAAGCCTTGATGGTCGAGTACGTCTGCTTGAGCGAGGATTGAGCTGCGCAGTAGTTGTTCGCTCCGTAGCGCAGACCCTGGTACCAGTTTTTGTGACCACGAAGCGACTTGTACGTGGCTGTCGGCACATCCGGCACGTTGCCTCCGGCGACTGTGCAAGACGCAGCGTAGACGCACGAACCGATTCCATATTCGTCTCCGATCAAGCGGAAGTCGATCGGCATGGCTGGTCCTAGCTGGACCGACGACGAGATAGTCGTGCCTGCGCCTTCGAGCAGATCGATCTCCGGAGCTCCACGGCCCTGATTCGGGTTCATGCCAGAGCCTGGGTTGCCATCACAGGCGCTGATGCGCTGGTTGGACGAGTTGAAGACCGTCTCGTTGCATTCGTTGTACGAAAATGGCCACATGCGACTCGTAGACGCACTGAAGATGGCTCTTCCAAGGTTTCCTAGCATCCAAATACCTGGCCACGTGGGATAGTAGGCAACTGTGTTCACTCGACTGGAGGATCCGCTGGCGATGTCTGGATTGCTGGAGCTGGTGACGGCTGGCAACTGCACTCGCACTTCCAGCATGCCTCCCTGGAAGCAGAACTTATTCCAGGACTGCACCATGGCGGCTCGGTAGTACTACAATCATAGAGAAGTGAGTCCGTTAGCGGAACCCATGGCCCATCGGAATGCGTTTACACGTACAAACGTAGTGGTCTCATAGCCTGGGGGACTCAGGTACGAGTTCCAGAGCTTGAGAACGATCTCGTCCTGATCCACTTCGATGTAGAAGTAGCACGTGCCGTCCGAGTCGCATTTGGTACTCGTCATGTTGTGTGAATACACTTCCAATGCGGCATTCACACCGTCTGCTTTGTCTATAGACGTCCACAGGTGGTCCTTGCCGGGCTTGAAGCTGCGGCCGGCCGTGTTGAACTCGTCGCTCATGACGAGGTTCCATGTGTCGCCACGGGAGCTGGTATACGTTTGCGCTGTGGTCGGAGTGGATGTGTCGACCCACTCGAGTATACCGGACTTGGTGGCGAAGGTCTTGGCGTCGACCCCACATGCCGCCGCAGCTACAGCCATTGCGGCTGCTATGGTCTTCCTCATGGCGTCAGTGATGAGTACGCTGCAAGAAATTATGTTGTGCTACTGTGCAGCGGCCATGCGGATGTTTCAGCAAGGATACTAGATGTATGTTCAGTGTATAAGCGAGCCGAGTCGAGTCGGTAACTTGTGACAACCGTCATTTGGGGAAGGCGACAGATCATGACATGGGAAGTAATTTAAACAAAAAATGGACTTTTGTACTTAAATTACTTCCCATAGATGATCTGTCATTTCCGCGATGGTGCGCTTGCCCAGTAAGGTGTGGAGACGTGTTCACTGTATATCCTCATACGCGTGCGTGCACAGAATGCCATCGCTGGCATCACGTCCATGTTTTTCCACCAAATTGGGGGAGCGCTAATAGTTCAGTGCGTCAAACCATCCAGCAGAGATTAAATAGACTCATCGAAGCTGCAACAAGAAAATTAAAACCCTATCGGAACCCCTTCCAAGGTTTTTTATCTCCGGTTGCGCGAAACCTACCGGGTCAAGACCCCGGATACTTGTGTTCGCTAAGCGTAACTAACTATACGTGCAGTTCAAAAAAAAATAACAGGGCAAGACCCAGAGTCTCCATTGCGCCTCCAGCCACACAACACTGTAAATTTTTTGTTGAGTGCCATTTGCTTGCATGGACTCCCCACTGTCTGAAGCGTCAACGTTGGACTCAAACCCGCCAACTCCTACACCCACAATGTAGCTACATTGTATAAGTCTGGCATGAACTGAGGTAGTCGGAGCCGAGTCGAGGGTTGAGCGTGTGACGACCGCCACTCGGGGAAGACGACAGATCATGACATCGAAAGTAATTTAAACACAAAATGGACTTTTCAGACAAATGCTGACAAATAAATTTATATGACGGGCCATGAATACAAAGCAATCGCGCCAACTATTGTCAATACTAATCGCTGGTAAACAGCGCAACAATGCTGGTGGGCTCGGCGCTCACACAGCAGTTGAAGTAATTGACTTCGGTTTGTGGGTTTACTTCGTGAGTCAGAGTGTTCCACGTTGCGAATCCACTTGAACATGCAAATCTAGAGACAGAATTCACACTTCGGCGTGACCGGATATAAGTGGAGAAGCCCACTCCCACTCGCGCGGAGGCACTGGTCTGCCATTTCTCTCATAATAACGAATCCGTGCACGCTCAATCTTTTTACGCCTCTGCGCTTCCATCCTTTTATTCTTGAAGATTTAAGACACCAGGACCACTAACGCACACCACTAGGCTTTTTATTCTTCGAGATAGCTAAAACTGCGGCATATTTTTCAGCCGATTTGCCTTAAAAGCCCATTCTGGACCTCAACGACTTCCCCCGCCCAGACAAACCCGAAGAAGCTCATGCCGGAAGAACCCATGTATCTCATTTCAATGTGGCGCTGTCGAGCTCTTGGGGAACGAGCCCTCCTAACGCTGGCAGTCCGTGCTCAGGTGGATCTGGATCCAATGCAATCATTTGCGACGCATTCCCGTTGTACTTGAAGATCGACTACATCCGATTGTATCAGGACCAAAGCTCCAACTCTAACATGGCGTATGGTTGCGATCCTCTCAGTGGATCGAGGACCACGTTGATGAGTACACGGACACTGACAATCCGCATACAGAGGTGTCCGGTGGTGGTTTTTGTACCAACAATGACGACTGCACCATCGCGATCAACGCTGGAAGCTCAGTATTGACCGGCTCGTGTATGAATGGTCGGTGCAAGTGCAGGAGCATGTAGTGGAAGGGACCTCGTTGCGTGACGACAAACCCATTCAGTAGTACCAACAGCGCTGGATTGGTAGCTGGCAAGTCCGTAAGCCCTTCCCTCGGAGTCGCGATTGGTACGGCGGCCTTCGTGATCGCTGCCACAGTCTTGGGCATGTGTTTGAATCCGAATACAGGGGCTCAGAGGAATGCCGTCAGCAGTCAGCGGATGGATGAATTGCGCCACAGCTCCATTGACTGGAACAGCGACTGCAGTCTGTCGTAATATATCAATAGCACCAGAAGGCTTTGAAAGCTAAAATAAAATCTACTGGACTCAAGAAACCTCTGCATCTCACACAATCTTACGCAGCCACCACCTGTCTATTCGGTCCTTATGCTGCATTGGAACTTGCTGGCAACTGAAATAACCCCAGGTGACTTAAATACAGGTGGCTTCACTGCAGGAGGTCGACGAAACCCTTTTCAAGGTTTTTCATCTCCCTCAATCATTTTACCATTTGCTCAAAGGTTTTTGAATGAACCTGACTGAAGACACGATGGTTTCACGCTTGCAGACCATGCAGTTGTACTATGTAGTAGGAAACCAACCAACTCACGATCTTGAGCTGCGTCTTTTGCCCCACACTTTGGAAACTTCTTTGTTGAGAGCGATTCGGCCACCATGGAGAGCTCCCCACCATCCGACACGCCCACGCTGGATCCACTCGCGCTAACTACTCAACCCACCACGGAGAGCTCTCCTTTCACCGACATTATCCGCCTCCGTCAGGATCGCCTTCACCGTCTGCGTCCGGTATCAGTCAAGCAATCCTGAATGGCGATGACGGCGAGTTCTTCCGCCTCTGCACTGCAGCTGCCCCTGAGCGTCGTTGTGGGCCAGGAGAGCAGCGGCAAGTCGTCCGTGCTGGAGAGTCTGTCCATGCTGCTGATCTTCCCTCGATACCAGCGCATTTGCACACGCATGTCGATCCACCTCAAGCTGCGCCACATTCAGAGCGACGGTGGTGACCTCACTGCATCGACTGCCAGCCTGTGAGCGCGTGCGCAACTCGTAGGCTTTCCAGCTTGTGCAGCAGCACAGATCGAACGATCGGAGTGCTCACGATGGTCGATCGAGCGAAGGACGCAGCCAACCCTCGCGATCCGTTGGCCGGTCGTGGCGCGACTGGACGGAACATCCCGCGAGCTCAAGCAAGGCTACATGGCGGCGATGAGCCGAGACACGATAATGGTACTGGAGCACTCGCTTGAAGAGTTCAAGTTGCGCGAGCTCAAGTGGCAGGAGACCAACTTGCCTGGACCAGCGCAGACAAGACCTTCAGTCACGCTCTCGCGCGGAAGCTGGAGCAAATGCTGGCTGGACATGTGCGCCTCGTGTGGGAGCCCCAGACCCTCAAGAGAGTCATGTAAGACGCGAGAGCGTGGCAAGGACACATATTTGAGCAAGACTCTCAGATCCGTTCAGCCAGTGGTCCATGTTGGCTGCACGAGGCGCAACTGGCGTGGACCACTGGATCCACGTACGAGGATCCGCAGAAGCGCGCTGACTCAGGTGCTCAGTGAGCGCAACTGAGAATCCACCATGACGCAGGCAGATCACGCTGGACATTCGGTCTCGTGCATGAGTACGTAATATCTCTTCAGTCCACTTTTGTTTGAGTGCGGCTCGATTAACGGATTAGCCTGTGGGTTCTCAACTACCTAAATAATCAACTCTGAACCGCCTAATATCTCTGCAGTCCACGATGGTAGCACAAGACGCATCGTTGAAAGCAGCACTGCTTCAAGGCCATCCCTGGGCTGACTGTACTGCCTCGTGTTAACTCCAAGGTGGGAGCCTGAGTTGCGTAATCACGGGCGATTGCCATCTATTATGAGAGGGAGCTGTCACACGCTCTGTACCGTACGCAAATGACATAAAACAGACATCCGATACCACGTGCGGTGCGCGTGCAGTCATCAGCCACACTGTCATGCCGCGGTGTTTACCACTTTGGAGCGCAATCAGGTCGCAGTCACGTTGTCAAAAAGATTGCGCTCCCTAAATTGGCATTTACACTGGCTATCAGCCCCCACCAGCAGCAGCGCCCAACTACAGTAGCAAGAGGAGTAAGTGGACAAGTAGACCCCCAGGGGGGACTGTCCATCCATCCGTTCAGCGCTATCGTGTGCAAAGACCATCACTCTGCCATGTCGCACCTCGTGTTTTTTCTGAAATTTGGACGCGGGTTCCCTCGCAAACTAAATGTGGATGCAGATGGCTGCGAAATCAAAAAGTGGGATAATCCATCGGTTTCAAACTTCAGTTAATTGGGTCATATGAAAAAACTTTTCCATATTTCTGATTTTTCGCATCTTCACGGTTCAACCCACGGAGGCTTTTCTTGTTTTAACTCAATGCCGTAATCACTGGATTCTAGCATCACCTTTGCGCGAAGATCACGCTCCGCGGCTGTCAACCTCGGGCTCCGTGGCCGGCATCCCTTGCCAAGCCAATATCGTCGCTCGCCAACGATGACGGCGCGTTCACTTCCAAAAGCCAAGATGGAGCACGAGCAGCTCCGCAGCAGCACGAGCAACAGCTCCGGCGGCTCCAGCGGCTCCAGCGGCTTGCTGCACAGCCCCCAGGCCTCAACCGTGAGCCATGACGCCGAGCTGGGCGCCAGCCCCACCGTGCGCACCAGCATCCTGGCCGACATTGACATCGACAACGAGCCCTCGCGCCTGCAGAAGGCGATCCACCCGAGCAAGAAGTACGAGAAGCGGTCGTCCCCGCTGCAGATGCTCTTCGGCATCTTGTATGTGGCGCTCGTGGTCTTCAGCTCGCTGCTGGATGTGGTCTGGATCGTCGTGCCCATCCAGCTGCTGCTGCCTCAGCGCCTGGCCACGCGCGTGCTGCGCCACATCGAGCCGTACTACTTCTCCATGATGAGCGGCCTGCTGGAGGTCACCAAGCGCATGAAGCTCGTGGTCACGACTGAACACAGCGAGGCCGGACCCATGACCTTCGCCGACACTGACCAGGTGCTGCTCATCTCCAACCACCGCACGGAGGTCGACTGGGTCTACTTCTGGAACTTCGCCATGCGCTTCAACTGCCACGACCGCCTGCGCGTGATGATGAAGTCTATCATCCGCTACGCGCCTGGCGCCGGCTGGGCGCTGCTCATGCTTGACTTCCCCTTCGTGAACCGCAGCTGGGCCACGGACGAGGCCCGCATCCGCAACAAGATTGCGTCCTACAAAGCTCAGCCCCGCGGCACGTGGCTCTGCATGTTCCCCGAGGGCACCAACCTCTACGAGAAGTCGCTGGCGCGCAGCCACACGTTCGCCAAGTCGCGCGGCGAGAACCCGACCTACTTCGTGTTGTACCCGCGGGTGCGCGGCTTCGAGCTGTGCGCCGAGGTGCTCGAGCCCGAGTGGATCGTGGACCTGACTATGGGCTACCCGGAACTGTCGCAGGGCATTGCGCCGTCTCCGGTAAGATCTTTGTGACGTGAGCCGCCCATCGCTCGTTGATTGAGACGCTCACTGTGGTTGATGCTGTAGCTCCGCTTCCTGTGCGGCCAGTACCCACCGGAAGTCCACGTCCACGTGCGCCGCTACCACAAGTCGGAGCTGGCCAAGTACCAGGGCACCATGGACGACTGGTACGCTGACACTCTCGTTGGCTCAGTCACCCAGAGCCCAGACACTGACAGATCTCGTTGCGCTTGTAGGGTGAAAGAGCGGTTCGCGGAGAAGGAGAAGCTGCTGCAGAACTTCTACGAGAACGACGCGTTCCTGGGCAAGAAGCCGCTCAACACGGAGAACAGCCCAAGCGTCGGGTGGCTCACGACCATGGGCTTCCTGCTGCATCTGATCGTACTGGCCTGGACGGTCGTGGCGTTCTACTACTACCCGTACGTGACGCTCATCTGGGGCGGCTGCTGCTCCGTGCTGGCCGTCTACCTGGTGCACGCCTTTGGTCGCGAGGTCTCGACCTAAAGAACGCAAAGAGAGAGCGGAGGAATTTTGTAGAGCTATGAACCTGGGCTGTGAATATACATAAGACGATTGTGCCTGATTAACACTCAGTTGCGGCGCTGACGCCAGCCCTCGGAGTTCTTGGCCGGAGGCGTGGCCTTGTCTCCGCAACGGAGCCCCAACTCCACACACTTGCGCTGGACGTCCGTGGCGCTCTTGCCCGGGACCGAGCGCGTGATCGTGCCGATGGTCTCGCGCTGGTTCTGCTTAAGAAGGCTCTCCTCCGCGTCGGAGAAGCGGCCGTTGTACGGGTTTGCGTATCCTGCACGCTGTCGGGCGTCCGACTGGCGGTTGACGGATCTGCGGTCACTCACGGCTGCCTGGGCTCCCAGCGAAGCAGTCGAAGCGAGCACCAAGGCACAGAGAGCGAGCCAGACGAAGCACTGCATGGTTATTTGAGGCGATGCAGGGAAGTGACGCCCCTTGGACGCTTGGCTCTTTGTTTTTAGACTCAGTACGTTTCACAACCGGATCGGGGCATGGCCGAGTCCCGAGTGGCGCTGCCAGTGCTGGTGCCAAGGCCACTGGAGCTTCGATCCTCAGCGTTCGAGTCTCCTCGTCATGCGGTCTCGCTGCCGTACTTCAAGAGCAGTGGCTCCCACTTGCGCCGCAGCAGGATGAGGCGGGAGGAGCCCGAAGACGCCAACAAGACCTCGCTCGAGAGAGCTTTAGACGAGCTGCAGCTCACCAAGGTAGTACCAGGAACCGAGTCCCATGAGTGCGTCTTCGCTACTCTGACCCATCGAAATCCGAACATAGGAATCGATCTACGCCAGCCTGGACCGCATGAACCAGACGCAAGCCGCCATCGAGCACGAGCTGGCCGAGACCGCGCTGATGGCTGAGACATTGCGAATCGACCAGGAGCACATCGCCATTGCCTGCTACCAGTACTTTGACTACAGCGCGCGGCAGATCCAGCGCGTGTTCCGTGGTCATCTGGGCCGTCGAGTTCTTCGCCAGCTCATGGCGCTCAAGGCAGCGCTGCGCATCCAGCGCGCGTACCGGACCATGCGAGCCAGACGACTTGCGCGGCTCAAGCGGTTCCGCGGCATTTGCCGACGCATGCTGCGCGGTCTCCGCGGCGTGATCGCCAAGCAGGAGCTCTCGCACAAGGAGCTGCTCAGCCGCGTGAACCAGAACATGCTGATCGACACGCAGTGGCGCAAGGCCATGGGCGTGGCCGACTCGGAGAACGACCTGATCAGCGCACTTTATCGCAAGAAGTTCATGCGCAAGCGGATCGGCACGCTCTTCCGGCAGTTCTACTGGATTCACTCGGTCGCCAAGTACTGGCGCTCGCTCGTGCCTGCGCATCAGCCCAATGAGCCACAGGCGGCAGCCGTGGAGCTTCCGACTGTGCAGGCAGAGAGCAGCGAGAGCCATCTCGAGGCAATCGACGAAGAGCCAGCCGGCGACAGCAAGGCCTTCTCGTCCTCCAGGTCTCTTCTAGATAGCAACGCAGACTCGAGCGCTCTGCGGGGACGACCCAAGACCAAGCCGAACGAGTTCAAGGACGGACGTCGCGTGGTCGATCGCGAGGAGCTGCGCCGCCGCCAGCGACTCTACACCGAACGCATCTACAACGAGAACCTCAAGCGCGAGGCAGGGCGAGCCGCAGCAGCCGAGAAGCAGCGAGAGGCGGCTCGCATCGCCGCACTGCAGCAGCAGGAGCAGGAGGACCAGCAACGACTGCTTCGTCTGCAGCGGGCCCAGCAACTGCGGGACGATATGGACCGACGCGGCCAGCAGATCCTGCGCGAGATGCAGAGCAAGAAGGAGGAGGAGCTGCGGCGGCAGCAGGAGGCGGACGCGAGGCTGCGGCTGGCGCGCACCAAGATCGCCACGGAGGTGCTGAGTGAGGAGACCCAGCACATCCTGCAGCGTCGGACCAAGAAGACCCAAGAGCCGTCTGGCTCGTTTATGTCCATATAAAGGATGACACGCATGCTTTGAATACTGGCCCTTTGATTGATGAGCAGCTTACTTAGAGGACCGTATGTTCCACAGGTACAGAACCACACAGATAAAGTAAGCGATCATCACCTCTGAAGCCCCTCATCTACAGTATCGACCTCAGTGGGTTCCATCCAGTGGGTATGGATGGGCCGAACGCAGAGCTCTGAGTCCTAAATGCAAATGGCGGGGCCAGATACAGAGAACAGGCTGTATCAACGGAAAGGCAGGTACATACGGTAGATTGACCGTCTATGCGTGACAGGATCGCTGGTTTGGTGATGTATTCCTGGGAAGAGCTATTAATATATCGAGCACTGTGAACCACAACATCAGATCGCGAACCCTTGGTCTTATCGCTGTAGAAGGATACTCTGTGGAGCTTGGGATCGCATTGCCCATCAGAACACACCCAGAGTGAGCGGCTCACGTCCGTCAAGTGGCGATGAAATGCATGTTTTATGTTCTGCAGAGGTGCAACTTATTAAATCTGCGAGGAAAAGCCGGACACATGACGCCAAAGCCTCCGCGAACGTTGTGTGCCTTCATGCGTTTCTGGGCTTGCAGGATGGAGCTCTGAACCGACTGAACGGACACAAACAAATTGTGACTGGAAATCTGATGTCAGGAATGAGCCGCGAAAGATACCCAACTTATACCCAACTTCTATCGAAAAAACTCACCCAACCCAGGATCCGTCTGTATCAACTATACCAGGATACTTTTCGAGCCACGAATAGCGATCGTCCAGAGGATGGTGCAATCCGGTCGAATCTAATACCGGCCACGTGACCTGCTGCGTTGCGGCCGCACTCTGCAATCAGCTTATGGGCCGCAGCGTCTGGTCCCTCCTGCGGCGCACCGCGGCGGCGGGTGCCGCAATTGTAGCCTCGGTCGCACTGGGGCTGCACTGCGGTGGACGCGGCCCCACCTTTGCGCTGGCCTCGGGGTCCAAGACGTACCCGGCCAAGTCCGGCCTGGGGCTCTGGGTGGACCCGGCCACACCGACCAAGCGCCAGACCGTGCAGAGCTCACGTGGTGATACTTGGGTGCTCGTCATGAGCGACGAGTTCAACACCCCGGGCCGCAGCTTCGAGCCCGGCGAGGATCACATGTGGACCTCGCTGAACAAGGCCGACGGCGTCAACGGCGCGCTCGAAGTGTACGCGCACAACATGACGTCCACGGCCTGCGACGGCCACACGTGCTACCTCTACATCAAGGTAGAAGACCACGAGCTCACACTGCGCGTGTACAACTCGTTCGCGCATCCGCCGACGTTCCAGAAGAGCTCGTTCTTCTACCGATCGGCCATGCTGCAGTCCTGGAACAAGTTCTGTTTCCAGGGCGGCCGCCTTGAGGTGCGGGCGCAGCTGCCGGGTGCGGTTGGTGCGGCCTCGGGCAATCCGGACCTCAAGAACGATCTGTCCGCACGCGTGACCGCACTGAGCTACTACCCCACGTGGCCCGGCATCTGGATGATGGGCAATCTGGGCCGCGCCATCTTCAGTGCGTCCACCAACCGCATGTGGCCGTTCTCCTACAACGAGTGCAACGACACGGTCTTCGACTCGTCCAACCAGCGCATCAGCGCTTGTGACTCCAGCCCTGGCCACGGCCTCAACCCGAATCAGGGCCGCGGGGCCCCCGAGATCGATCTGCTCGAGGGCGGCGGCGACGCCATCTCGTCCTCACTTCAAGTGGCCCCGGGCATGCCCGAGGGCTTCCGGCTGTTCCAGGCCTCATCCACATACGACGCCGCCAAGGCGGGATCCTGCGTCTACTCGGCCACGTGCGAGACCCCGGGCGCCAACTCCATCGACGTCCCTACCAAGTACTACGAGACCCAGCGCGGCCACAAATCCTGGTACCAGGGGCTCAAGTACGCAGCCAACAGCGCGTGCGCCAAGTCCAAGGCGCTGGTGCAGGACTTCGCCACCGTCAGCGCCTTCGTGACCGAGGGCGTAAGCAACAACTCCTGCTCGCTGACCACGTGTCCGGCTTCTCTGGACGTGAATTCGGACCTGGGCCTCATCCGCCGCCGACCTGACGGCCCCAACTCCAGCGCCAACGGCAGCAGCGAGCACTGGGGCATCAACGCCCAGGGCGCATGCTTCCCGGTCATTAACTCGTACATGGGTGCGTTCCTGTGCGACCCGGATAACCAAGACAAGCGCTGCGCCACGCCCCGCAACAACAGCACACCCGAGTCCAAGACCATGGCGCCCTTCAGCTACCAGATGGACGCCGTGTCGGCCAACTGGCCCGTGCAGCTCGCTGCGTACACGGACTACCTGCTCTACCAGCTCGAGTGGGTCACGGGCAAGAACGGCTACGTGCGGTGGATGTTGGACGGCGAGCCGCTGTTCGAGGTCACGCAGGCCGCGATGGCCGACGTACCACAGGACAAGGCGCAGAGCAACCCGGTGAAGCTGCTGGTGGAGGAGCCCATGTCCATCATCCTCAACGTGGCGCTCTCCAGCGCCTGGAGCACCACGCCGCCCAATCCAGGTCAGCCGTGTCGTGGAGACGGCAGCTCTGCCACGGCCAACGCCATCTGCGACTCGTTCCCCATGTACATGAAAATCGACTACGTGCGGCTGTACCAGCACGTAGGGGGCGATCCGGACGACGACAGCCTCATGCAGCTGGGCTGCGACCCGCTCTCGCATCCGACTAAGGGATGGATCGAAGACCACATCGACGAATACCAGGACGACGACAACCCGGTCGTGGTGGTGGCTGGCCGCGCGTTCTGCTCCAACGACAGCGACTGTACCGTGGGCGGCTCCTCGAAGCTCTCGTCCATGGTCTCCGGTCGGTGCGTGGACTCGCGATGCAAGTGTCTGTACCCGCAGTCCTGGGGCGGACCGCGGTGCACCACGTCGCTGGGCCAGATCGAGGAATCCAGCACTGGCGCCACCAGCAGTAGTACTACTGCCATGTACGGGCCGTCCATGGAGCTGGCGGTGGCCACCGGAGCACTCACAGTTGTTATGACGCTTGTGGCCGTCTG